>PVKM010002710.1:0-62698 GCA_004027735.1 Carollia perspicillata | reverse complement strand
TATATTTAAGTCTGTTATACACCTGGAATTTAGTTTTGTGTACAGTGTAAGTTGGTGGTATAGTTTCATTTTTTTGCATGTAGCTGTCCAGATATCCCAATGCTATTTATTGAAGAGGCTGTTTTCACTCCATTTTATGCTTCTGCTCCTTTTGTTAAATATTAATTGACCATAGAGACATGGGTTTATTTCTGGGCTCTCTATTCTGTTCCATTGATCCGTGTTTCTGTTCTTATGCCAGCACCAGGCTGTTTTGATTACAGTGGCCTTGTAATATAATTTGATATCAGGTATTGTGATCCCTCTTATTTTGTTCTTCTTTCTCAAAATTGCTGAGGCTATTTGGGGTCGTTTATGGTTTCATATAAATTTTTGAAGTATTTGTTCTATTTCTGTGAAATATATCATTGGCATTTTAATAGGGAATGTGTTGAATCTATACATTGCTTTGGGCAGTATGGAAATTTTAATGTCATTAATTCTTCCAAACCATGAACATGGTGTTTGCTTCCATTTATTTGTGTCTTCCTTAACTCTTTTCTTCAGTGTTGTGTAGTTTTCCGAGTACATGTCTTTTACCCTCATGGTTAAGTTTATTCCTAGGTACTTTACTTTTCTTGTTGCTACAGTAAATGAAATTTTTTTTCTAGTTTCTGTTTCTGATACTTTATAGTTGGTATACAAAAATGCCTTTGACTTCTGAATGTTGACTTTGTGTCCTTCTGTTTTACTAAATTCACTTATTAGTTCAATTAGTTTTTTGGTGGAGTCTATAAGGTTTTCTGTGTACACTATCATGTCTTCTGTAAACAATGACAGTTTTGCTTCGTCCTTTTCAATTTGGATGCCTTTTATTTCTTTTTCTTGTCTGGTCACTCTGGCTAGAACTTGCAGTACTATGTTGAGTAGAAGTGGTGAAAGCAGACATCCTGGTCTTGTTCCTGATCTTAGGGGGAAGGTTTTTAGTTTTTGCCTGCTGAGAATGATATTGGGTGTAGGTTTATCATATATATGGCCTTTATTATGCTGAGGTATTCTCCCTCTATTTCTACTTTGCTGAGTGTTTTTTATCACAAATGGGTGCTGTACTTCATCAGATGCTTTTTCTGCATCTGTTGATATGATCATGTGATTTTTGACTTTCATTTTATTTATGTGGTGTATTATGTTTATTGGCTTGTGAATATTGTACCATTCTTGCATCCCTACTCTTAAAGATGGCCAGAGAAAGTTCTGCCACCTTAAATGCCAATAATTCTAGGAGAGATGGTTCGGCTTTCTCTCCAGCACCCAGGTGTAGTAAACAGCACATCACAGTATGAAACCTGGGTTACACTCATTTTGAAATTTATGTAAACAGTGTCAACTGCAGAACAAACTCTCCCACAGACTTGCTCCTCACAGGAGGAATGTAAGTAAAAATTTTGGAAATAACATTTGTCATCTAGCAATATATTTCTGCTTTAGTTCACTGAGTGACATACTGTAGATTTGGATAAGTAAATGTGTCTTCCAAAAGAATATAATTTTCTTCCTTGATCTTAAGGATTTGTTCAGTAATAGATTACGGTTGACTATGTGGTCTGAGTTCTAATGTTAGAATAGAGTGAACCAGATATGACCCTCAGCTCACTAGGCTTGTTTGGAATGTGTGGTGGGGGCACTCGCCATGCAGACCTGTGTAGTGGTACTACAAAGAGGATGAGGGGCCACCCTGTCAGGGCCGCAGAGGGCCAGAGTGTGTACCAAATCCTTGTTCTGTGGAGTGCATTCTTTGGCTGTGACTCCCAATGCTCACAGTTTTCCTGACCCACAGAAAACACAGCAGCAAACTCTCCCTTTTCCTGAAAGTGTCTCCTTGTCATCTGAACTTGTTTCTTCAAGTTGTGTAACCTTATTGTTCAGTGACTGCTATTCTAGAGAATCAAGGAAAGAAATAGCTTTGTAATCATTTAAACATTGCTATGTCATACCCATTGTACCTAGAATGCCTAATATAGTCTAATTTTTAAAATTTCGTTTATGTGGAAACTGCTTGGCTCTTGTATGTCTTCAGTGTGCTTGAGACAATCATGTACTTACCTATTCAATCTGTACTGATTATGATACTCCCTTTCCTTTGCTGCATTATATTCATTTTGATACTTGAGAAGCTGTTCTCTCATTTTGGAGACCTCGGTGGAGAATGCTTCTGGAAAGTTATCAGCTTGCTGCAGGTGAAACTGCTGCTGTTGTATTTGCTCAGTGAAACGTTTGGCATTCTGGAGCAGTTGGACCTCTGATTCCTGTGTGCTATGTCCCACAAGAACAGAGATTCACATAATGAGTACACACAGGGCCTGTTTCCTCCCTGAGAGGAGGTGGACAAAGTGGTTAGGGTTCCAGTCAGAACACAAATGGTAATTTAGCCACATGGATTTGAAATACAGCATCAGCAGAAGAGAATTCAATGAGTCCTGTAACGTAGCTGCTATGGAAAACTCATTCAGTTTCAGTTCAACATTTCCAGCCTGTATCTGTCCTGCTACAGCCCCGGCACCACGAGTGAAGAGTCTACTTCCTAATGCCTCTCCCACCCACCAGGCAGTGGCAGTGGAAGAGAGTGGTGGGTGTTTGTAATGACAGAAGTGAGAACTAAAATGTCAAGAGGAGTTAGAATGTGGGGAGCAGAAGAAGAATAATAGTCTTGCAACAGAACTGGGAAGTAGGAAGGCATAACCCTATACCCTTGGTCCCGCATTGCTATCTGTCACTGGGGCAGAGAGAACTGAGCTGTGGGACAGCAAGGAGGAAGCCAAGCCAGCAGCACCCTGCAAGGCTCTGCAGGGCTCTCCAGAGGGTGACAAATGTTGCGATATTCCTTGTATCTGCAAAGAGGTTCAGAGGGATGCCCCAAGAGCTGCATGGAGTTTTCTCTCAGTTAAGCAGTGTGACGTGCGTTGGAAAAGCACACTTTCCATCTAAATCCTCTAAATTCTTGAGTCTTGAGAACTACGTGTGCACACTGACAGTCAGGACTAATTGTGGGAAGTGGATCTCCACTAGGGATGAGGGTGAGGATTTATTTTGGGGATGGGGAGGAGGAAGAGGTGGAGGAGGAGGGGCCAAAGCTGAGGGCTTTGGAGTGTGGTTAGGAACCTCGAAGGAGCTGAGTAAGTATGGGGTGGGGGGGGAGTGAAGGGTGCATAGAGATGTAGCTCTGTTCTCCTAGTCATTCACTCTTGCTCCCATCCTCAAAGTAGCCAAAAGACTGAACAAGAAAAGAAGTAGGGCTAACAGTTGGAGACTGGGGGAAGGAATGACTGGGGAATGGCAGGATGGAGTTTCTATCCACTGCTGTCTCTCTTTGGCTTTTGATGGAGGTATCATGCAAGGCTATGAATCAGGAGGTGGGGAAAAGGAAGAAAGAAGCTTAGGAGTAGGAAGGAACAGAGACAGAACAGGATTTTTCCTTCTCTCTTCACACATCTTTCCCCTTTGTTCCCAATGGCTGATAGCAGGAGCTTAGGAAACCTTGTTGAATTATTCTGTGCAAGCCTATTCTTCTGACATGCCACTGACTGGGACTGGGCTAAGGTGAGTAGCCTGGGGTAGGACAAAGAGGTGAGAAGTAAAGACCAAAATCTTGGCAGATGTAGGCTGGGGTTGTCATAAGGCCTATACCTTAGAGTGGTGAAGAGAGGTGTGGAGAAGTACCCTACAGACGAAGTGCCCTTGCCCTGTAACAGATGATGTCAGTGTCCCACCAAAGTCCTCTTGGCCCACTCTCATATATATCAACAGCACCTGTGTGTTTCTCTCTGAGAGCATCTCTGGCCACAGGAGCTCGCTTGGCTTTTCAAAGGGCAAGCTAGATATGCCAGGAACTCATCTCCCTAGAAGCAATCTTTAATCAAAGAGTGATGGATAAATACTGCAGTTTCCTCACCCATCGGTGGGAAGGTTCTGACATGTATTCCACACAGTCACACACAGTGTCCTCAGTGAGAATGAGCCCCAGTTGCCTACAGTGTTAACCCCAAGAGTAACACATCCTCAGCTGGATTCTTCCCGTCCCAGTCTCACTTCCCCACTCTCTCATGATAATTTCTGTATCACTTCTCAAACTACTTGAGCTCAAATCCTTGCCTCAGGGTCTGGTTGGAGGGGGAATACAAAGCAAGATAGGTCCCATTACAGGTGAGAAATGTTAATGTGATTGAAGATGTCTCCACATCAGTAAACAGCATACCTTTTAACAGTGTCATGCAGCAGGGTGTACTTGGCTTTTAGTTCTGCCACTCTGGTGCCAGCAAGTTTTCCCATAGCATGCAACTAGCAAAGAGAACACAAGATCACTGTTAGCCATCACTCTGTTTATGCTTTAAGCAGAGATAACACAGATGAGTGGATTAGCTTATAGAATCTTTCAGCTAAACGTGAGAGAGGAAACGGGATGTTTGGAGGAAGTATTTCTAGGTCTATAGTGCCTCCAGTAAACTGTGTCCCTGGGCAAGTCGATTTCTTCTCTAAATGAAGACTGATTTCTTCATCTGTAAATTGAGGGAATGACTGAATTAAATTCCTCCAATTCTAAAAACCATATGTCTAGGTTTAGCAGACAACCTGAATAGTATAGATTATTAGCATGGCTAGTATGTTGAGAGAGCTAATAATTATTGAGCATCTATTATGAGCAAGTGTTGTACACCAGTTCTTTTTTCTAAAAATGTTTGTGAAGTAGGTATTATATCCATTTTAAACTAAAGTTTAGAAAAGATAAATAAATTGGTCAAAGTTACAGAGTTAGCTAAAGGCAGAATCAGGAATGAAATCTTAGTGGTCCAGCTCCAAAAATCCATCTATACTCGCTTGTACAATGAAGATTCTGCCTCTTTGTCAAAGGAACATGAAATTTATCTGGTACATAAAGTAATATTATTTATTCCTCTTTCATTTCTGATGAAAGAACTTTTGGTTTACTCTCTTAGTTAGGTGATAAGTAGTTAATAGACATCATAATACAACATCAAACACTGAAATATTACCATAATTCAATGAGCATTTTATAGTAGGCTTGCCTTCAACTGTCATAGTATTGAAAAATTGAACTAAAAAAAGTTTCATGTGTTTCAATGCCATGTTGTTCTTACCTCCAAAATATTTCTTGCTTCTATACACTCTCTTCTCCCTCCCCTGAGCCTACTAGTCTGAGTCACACAATCTGTCAGGCGGACTGCTACAAAACCTCCACTGTCCTCCCCTCCCCATCGTTGTTTCCACTTAGGCCCCTGTCCATCTTTTTCATGGAGATCTTTTAAAAAATCAAACAAGGTCTTGATGATCAAAACTCTTCAAGTGGAATAGAATTCAAGATCCTTAAAATGACTCTTAAGGTCCTGCATGACCCTGCCACCCTGCCAACCTCTTTCTCCACACCCTTCTCAGACTCACAGTGCTCTAACCATAGAGCTGCTTTTTATTTCTGTAAATGCATGAACCTCTTTCCCACCCCAGGGCTTCTGCACTGGCCAGTCGGCATTTTACTCAGACTTCACTCCAACTCTGTCTTCATACCTCAGCTTAAATATCAATCCATAAGACCATTTTCTCTGACTTCTAAATTTTAGATGTTCACATACATCACCCACCCCCAACCCCAAAGAACTCTTTTTTTATATTAAAATATGCAGCAGCAAATGTACGTGATTTTTAGAAAACATTACTATCCGACTAATAAATAAGCACCACGAGGAAAAGGCCCAGGTTAACTTGCTCTTCACTCCATCGTCAGCAGTGGGACCACAAGGTGCAATGCACATGCTTGGCAAATGTTTGCCAAAGGAGCAACTGAATGAATGTAAATGACAACACGCAAAGGTCTGCGTCTGTACAGCAGGGTTTCATGGTGTTTCTACCCGTGTCAGAGTAGAAAGAAAAACATTGTTCACTGCACCGTAAAGCCATTACTTCTTTGTGATGGTGTTTGGGATCTTTCACCAAGTCCCTACTAGCTGGTGCCAGGCCTCGGCTCCCATCCCCCAACCTTATTTTTAATATGTGGGTGAAATATGCTGAATAGGATTTTTAAAACCTTTGAGGTGGTTCCACTACTCACTATATGAAATATCTTTAAGTGCATTAGTATGTCACCTTAAATATAATTTATATGTAACTTTTAAAATGTTGAACTCCTGTTAGAAGGTTGACCTTCTAATGTTATATTTTATAGGTATTTAATTAAACACATTTAGTTTGGTTCTGCAGTTTTCTTTCTGTATTTTTCAGCCAATATACAATTTATTTCAGGTCTCAAATATTTTCATTGGTTCCTGAAATGGGAGTACGCCATAGGCACTATGCCTTTAAAGTCTAATAGGTTAAAACAAATAAAGCTTTGCATATGCATATGCTTACAGAAGAAAGGTTACTGGGAAAAGGTTATGAAAAGGCAAGTGTAGGAGTGTGTGTTTACGTATGTGTGTGTACTTTAAAGACCATGTGGGGCCAGCTTTGTAACTAGCCCACAAGCTAGCTACAGGGTGTAAGCTATTGGGTGAGATAATTATGGAATCATGTGTTTAAAATACATATATATTTAGTTTTGTTTTGAAGATGAAAAAACCATTATCTCCTACCTGCTGCCCTACATGATGGAAACAGAAATGAATGTGACATAGGTCCTGTCCTAATGTAGCTCACGGGCTGAGGAGATACACACAAAAGAAATGGGAGAACACTTAAACTACACTCAGTAGTTTTATTGTTAGTAAATAACTATATCAGGCACTTTACAATTTTCTTCAAATTGTAAGTTAAAGTAAAAGTATGTATAAGTTATATATAAGTATGAATACTTATACATAAGTGAAAGTATAAATTGCAGACCACTTCCAGGGGTAGAGCTTCTGGAATGGTGGTGTGAAGAGCTTAATAAATCTTTTCCCTCCAAAAACATTGATTAAACGGGTCAAAATTATCTAAGACAACCATTTATAGTCTTTGGAAATTGACCTAAGGATGTGCAGGGAATTGAGCAGCATTTATTCATCAAATGCACTGAAACTCAATAAGAACAGTGGAAGACCGTGACATTGAACCATGAGTTGTGTCCATCACCCTTAGCTCCATGTTGTGGAAGGACTGTTCTGGGCAGCTTTGGCAGCCAGTGAAGAACCGGTGTGCCTTACCTTCCTATTGCTGAAGATCTATTCAGGTGAGTGGGGCAGCCCCAGAAAACTGCTACATTCATCCTCTCCTACCCCTAGCTCTGTGTTGTGAAAGAGCTTTACCGGATGGGTAGCTGCAACTGTTCAATAGTGCCCATCCCCACACCCCAAGCTCCTGTTTTATAGGGAGACTCTGAATGAGGCAACCCAAGAAGATCCGAGTCCCCTATCCCCCTTGATCAACTCCTGTTGATCAAACTGGGGCTGAGCAAGCTGTGAAGACTTGCAGCTCTGCCTAAGGATGCTCACTTTTTGGAACAGAGTATAGAAATCCATGCCCTGGTGCACTGTCAGAAACCACAGATATCACAAAGATTAATAGTAAGAGGAGGCTAATAGTTTGGTGATACCATGAGGCAGACAAGCAGAAGTTTAATGGAGAAATTGGGGTCCAAGGTAGCCAAAGAGGGCCCTGCTCTCACCATTGTTGGTACTGGTGGTCCAGAAGGTTATGGAAAAGCTCCAGGCTGTGACCAGGCAGGAGTGACCAGAGAGAGGAAGCTTCCAAAGTATCAGTCCCCGAGCTAAAGGCCAGGCAGATAGGTAGACTCCCTGAAAAGTGGTCCCAGGCTACATACAAACTCAGCAGAAAAGGATGAAAACATTACTGGCTCGGAGGCTTATGCACAATCTCTGACCAATCAGTGGCTGACACTAAGCTATGATCACATAGGGACAGTCTCCAGGAAGCCAACTTAAAAATAAAGACAAGGAAGGGATATCTAAGCAGAGATGTCAGAGGCTGAACACTATGGGGGAAATACACTTCACAGAATTAGTCACTAAACAAATTAACATATGAACAACTACAGCAACACAAAATAGTAACAAAAAGCCTAAGGAGGGCCCATAATTGCTACAATACGTCATTTAAAATGTCCCATTTTCAACAAAAAATTATGAGACATGAAGAAATAGGGGGGAAAAGGCAGAAACTGTTTTGGGGGCACAGATGTTGGACCTAACAAAGAGTCCATGCAAGTATAATAAATATGTACAAAGTATGAAAGGAAACCATATTTAAAGAAGTAAAAGAGAGTATGATGACAACTCATCAAACAGAAACTATTAATAAAGTATCTAGGAGGATAAGAACTAAGATGTCAAAATGACGTTCTTTGGATAGTAAGAATGCATGGCTTTTATATTTTTATTTTTGCTTAGCTGTATTTTCTCATTTTCTATAACACATATTTAGTGCTTTTAATGATACAAGTCTATGGAATATGCTTGAAAACTACTGGGCTTGATTGAAAACAATAGGGATTCGCAGCAGAATTTCAAACGGGAGGCAGGCACAGCCAGGTCCTCACTCAGACTTAGTGAAAACTCAGCTACACGTTCCCCGAGTTGACTCTCCTCTCCAATGGCAGTGAAGCCTGTTGTGAAGTGGGCCGAGGATGCTTGTTGGCAAGTTTTCTGACCACAGGAAAAGCAGGAAGACGGAGAGGCTTCCTTTCCCGTTCGCTGTTTCCATCATTCCACTGCCTTTAATGCCTAAGAAACTGTGAAGAAAGCTTGGCAGTGCAAACATCTGATAGGTCTTCGTAGTTTCCATACGAATTGGAAAAGGTTAAGTCATGGATATTCAGGAAGAGCATTGATAAGCTGTCTTTTATTTGACTTATTCTCCTAAAAAGTAAACTCGCAAAAAAGAAGACTAAGCTGTGAAGAATGGATTTTTACCCTCCTTAAAAATAAAAATCATAATCTGGAAGCTAATGTTTATAAAACATTGACATTTCTGTGAAATTGTAAATTGTCTCTTTAAGCAGATCCACCTCTGGTTAGGAACTTCAGACACAATTCTAGGAGGTGAAATGTTTCATGTGTGAGCATAACATGGAAAAAAGAATTGCATTCTTCACACTGCATGATACAAATGGGTACCAAGTTTGTCATGTTTTAAAAATGCACAATGTAAGAAATAGAGCATAAAGAACAATCTTACATTGTCAAAGAATATACATAGTGCATACACAGTGAAAGGTTAGATATAATGTCATAAGTTCCTAAATATGATTTCACAATAGATACTTGTATTACTGAATTGCCTTGTTGGTAATTGGGACTGGAAGGAAACATTTACTCTAGAGCTAAAAGTTTAAGAAGAGTTCATGATTCATGGATGACATGTAACAATATGGAAAACATTTCAAAAATTGAAGTTCTAGGACATTCCAAGAAAAGTAAAGGCTCACTAAGAGCTTATACCAAGGGAACTTATCTGGAATGGGGTCAGTCAGCACAAGGAGACAATTAGATTTTCACGTCAGTGTCTTCAGGGCAACCAAGGTGGCCGTGAATACTCTATTCTTGTTGCCCCCTTTGACATCACCTACTGGTTTGGCCTCATTTTGAGAAATAGTTGTCGTGTTTTGGGAGATGGCATAAACTTGAAACCCCTTCTAGTCTCGTCTCCCTCATCCTCAGTCTTTCACTGCTGGAAATA
The DNA here is from genome assembly GCA_004027735.1 of Carollia perspicillata. Taxonomy (NCBI): domain Eukaryota; kingdom Metazoa; phylum Chordata; class Mammalia; order Chiroptera; family Phyllostomidae; genus Carollia; species Carollia perspicillata. Next base: position 53,038 of record PVKM010002710.1, on the reverse strand, counting down.
AACAACCTAGCAATTTGAAGTAGTTCCCAAATACAACTGATCTCTCAACAGCCATTCGTCACTCCTTTTGTCTGACTTTTCCCATTAGCAGTTATATGAAGCTTTCATTTCCTTCATACCTAACTCATTCACCAAACAAATACAGGCCACCTCAACAGAACTTCCACGTCAACAGATCCACTTATCTATACCCGCATCTATCCTGTACTTCTTTCCCCAAATCTCAAAAATGAAGTCTTTCTCTCCTTCTGGTCAGGACCAACTCATCCACCCATGCTCTCAGATACATGCTCTTCTACCTCTTCCTAGACATTAAATCATCAGTTAGGCCTTTTCTCCTTTTAACCTGTCCTTCTGCCTCTTTGCTGGCTCGCCCTATCATAAGTATATCACAAGTGGATTTGGTTTGAATTCCAGCTCTGCTTCCTTTAACTATGTAACTTGGAGTAATATTGACTCAACCTGTGCCTCGGTTTCTTCAGTTGTAAAAGAGACAAAAATAGCCCCATTTCGTTAGACTGTGGTGAAGACTAAGCGACTCAGTATATGTAAGGTATGTAGTATGTAAGGTAGATAGTATATCTAGTACACAAATAAGGGCTTAATCAATGTTACATTATTATTATTATTATTATTGTTATTATTATCCTCAACATATAAGTCTTCTCATTTAAGAAAAAAGGACAAATTCCACCTTGGATGCTATGCTTCCATCTAGTCATCCTTTTCTTTGTCTCCTTCACTTTCATTTCAGTTTTTCTCAAAAAGAGTACTCTCTGCTCCGTATCTCCACTCCCTTGTCTTCCAGTTACTCAACAGTCCATAGTGACCAGACTACCGGTACATCACCAAATTGGCAAACTGACAAATGACTTCCTCATATCTCTGGCTGATTTTGATATTTTTTTCTTTATCATTGTTTTTCAGTTATTTGTTTATGATATATTGTGGTGTGGTTTTCTTTGGCTTTAGATTTGCTCTAAATTTTGGATCTGTGAGTTTATAGGTTTTCAATAAATTTGGAAACTTTGTGTTATTTCTTTAAATATTTTCCTGTCCCCCTCTCCTTTCCTTCTATAACTCTAATTACTGATATGTTCGGCCACACAATGTCCACAGATCACTGGCGATCTGTTCATTTTTATCTTCTACTCATTTTTCTTTGTTTTATTTTGGGTAGTTTCTATTGTCATATCATAAAGCCCACTAATCTCTTTTTCTTTAGTGTCTAATCTGTTGTTAATCCCATCCAGTGAATTTTTCATCTCAGCTACTGTACTTTTCACCTTTGGAAGTTTGATCTGGGTCTTTTTTATAATTTCCACTTCTCTCATTATGCTCCTGCTTTCCTCCACCTTTTTCAAACATTCGGAATATGTATAATAGCTGTTCTAATGTCTTTGTCTACTAATTCTATTTCTGGGTCTCTTCTATGAATTTATTTTTCTCCTCATTATATGTCATATGTTTCTGCTTCTTTGCATGCCTCATAATTTTTGATTGAATGCCAGACACTGTGGATTTTGCACTGCTAAGGGAAAAACATTTTTTGGTGTTCCCTTAAATATTTTTGGGTTTTGTGAGTCAGTTAAGTTACTGTTAATTTAACAAACTATTGGAAACAATTTGGTTCTTTCAAGGCTTGCTTTTGACTCATCCACCCATGCTCTGAAATATATACTATTCTTTTAAATATATAATCTTTTGTCTATGGCTAATTTAGCCCCATTACCAAGTCAATACCCTTCTATTCAGGTTCATAGGCCCATGCTCAATCCACTGAGCCACACCAGCCAGGCCTGAATACTCTTCTATTCAGAGACCATGTATTAGGAGGTCTTTCTATTCTGGTTGATGGGCACATGAGCTATTCTTGGTCCTGTGTGAGCTCTAGGCATTATTCCACACCCTCCTTTCTGGGAGTTCTTTTCCTAGCTTCAGCAGTAACCTCACAAGTGTGTACTGATCAGTACTCTTCCGCAGGTCTCTGGAGCACTCTCTCTCTCTGAAACTCTCTCCTCTCCTTATCTATGTAGTTTGCCACCTTGGAATCCCTGTACCCCAGACTCTGTCTCCTCAAATCAGCAAGACCTGGCTCTGTGTTCCCCTCTCTATCACACCACGGGAAACTCTCTAAATAGTAAGCTGGACAATTATAGGCCTCACTTCACTTATTTCCTTACTCCCAGGGATCACTGTCCTCGACTTCAAGTCTTGTCCCTTTTGAATTTGTCCTTCAGGCTGTCAACAGAGTATTCTATCCAAATCACAATTTTCACTTCGCTTTAAACCCTTGAAAAGATCCCATCACCTTCAGGATTAAGTTTAACTCTCTTAACATGGCAAACAAGGGTCTTCACTATCTGGCAACTGCTGTCCCTCTCCTCCCTTTCTAAACCTCCCATGACCATGCAGTTCTGTAATATTTCCTGTGGTAGGCAGATGGCCACGTACTAATTCCTGGAACCTGTGAATATGCTACTTTACATGGCAAAAAGGACTTTGCAGATGTGATAGTGCTGGGGAGATTATTGTGGTTGATGTGTCTGAACCCAATCTAATCACAGGAGTCCATAAAAGAAAAGAATATTTTATACCTAAATTGGAGAGATGAAATGGAAAGACTGGGAAGTGTGAGGAGGACTTGACCTATTAGATGAAGGGGGTCAAAATACATGGAATGTGTGTAGCCTCTTGAACCTGGAAAAGGCAAGGAACAAAGTACTCCCCTAGGACCACCAGTAAAGAATGCAGTCCTGCCTACACCTTGATGTTAGCCCCTTGAGACTCATGCTGTGTTTGTTTAAGCCACTCAGTTTGTGCTAATTTGTTATGAGAAAAATAGAAAACTAATACAACTCCCAAACCATGTTTTTGCATGTTATTTTCCCCTATCTTTAATTTCTTCACTATCTAGTCCACTTGGAGCACTCTTATTCTTCCTTTAAAACATCTCAGTGCTCACCAATTGTAGATCCATCAAGAGACGCCTCCAGGCAGAATTACTTCTTTCTCTTTATGGATTCTCTATTCTTGGATGTGCCAGTGTTGTATACATTGCACACTATTATCAACATATGTTTAAATACGTCTCTCCACTAGGCTCCGCATGCCTGCATGATGGGAACTCCACTTTAATCATCTTTGGGCCCCAGCACCTAGCCTGGTACCTTGTAAGTGCTCAATCATTTTCATTAAATTGTTCTTTTTTTAAAGTTTAAAAAAGATTTTATTGAATTTACTGGGGTGACATTGGTTAGTAAAATTACACGTTTCAGGTGTACAATTCTACTATATCATCTGTATATTGTACTGTGTGTTCACTACCCCAAATCCAGTCTCCTTCCATCACCATTTATTTCTGCTCTACCCTTTTCTACTTCTTCCCCACCTCCCCGTCCCCTTCTGTCTGTCTGGTAATCACCATACCATTGTCTGTGTCTATGAGTTATTTATTTATTTATTTATTTATTCTTTGTTTAGTCTCTTCACTTTTTTCACCCACCTCTCTGGCAGCTGTCAGTCTGTTCTCTGTACTATGAGTCTGTATCTATTTCGTTTGTTAGTTTATTAGATTCCATATATAAGTGAAATTATATGGTACTTGTCTTTCTCTGACTGGCTTATTTCACTTAGCATAATATTCTCCAGGTCTATCCATACTGTCACAAAAGGTAAGATTTCCTTCATTTTTATGGCCGAGTAGTATTCCATCATTAAATGTACTGCAGCTTTTTTATCTACTCATCTACTGATAGTACTTGGGCTGCTTCCAAATCTTGGCTATTGTAAATAACACTGAAATAAACATAGGGATGCATATATTTCTTCAAATTAGTGTTTTGGGTTCCTTCAAATATATTCCCATAAGTGGAATCATTGGGTCATAAGGCAGTTCCACTATTAATTTTTTGAGGTAACTTTATACTGTTTTCCACAGTGGCTGCGCCAATCTGCATTCCTACGAATGGTGCACAAGGGTTCCCTTTTCTCTACCTCCTTGTCAGCATTTGTTGCTTGTTGATTTATTAATGATGGCCATTCTGACAGGTGTGAGGCAATATCTCATAGTGGTTTAATTTGCATTTCTCTCATGATTAGTGACGTTGAGCATCTTTTCAAATGTCTCTTGGCCATCTTAAACTCTTCTTAATTTAAGCTTAAATAAAAGCCAGTTATATAGTTGGAAGAAATCTTATTTATCCATTCATTTCCATTCTACTGAATACTTTGCCTATCAGAGAAGGCCATGGAAAAGGAGAAATAGTGAAAAGTAACTTGACCTAAACTTGAAAAAGTAGAAAATCTGTCATACAAAACTGGCTGCCTCGACCATGGCTTCCCTTCTCCCTTCTGAGTGGTTGGCAAGGCTCACAAGAAGGGCAGAGAGATGCAGGATTGTTCCCTCACAGCTGCCTGTTCCTCCCTTGGTGGCCCACCACAGGAATGTGACGAGGAGGACACAGCGACAAACAGGGCCTCCCAAGAGTTAAGGTATCAAACACAATGGACATTGTGGATGAGTAATGCAGGTGCTTAGTTATATGTAAAACTTCAAAGTTAGATTACAATAATTGTAAGAGAACATGTACAGCCATGTAAACACCTGCTTAAGCACATATATGCTAATGAGTGGTATTTCTTTAAAAACCCACACTTGTCCCAGATAAACAGCAATTGCTTGGAATTTTAACTGTTGTTTAACCTTTGTTTAAAATTATTCTGGTGCCCCTACTTCCAAAGATCCTGAGGAGGGAGGGTAGCAGGTAGGAATGGCTATAAGCCTAGAAGGCAGTAAGTAAGCCAGATTGAAACACACATGCCTCTTTAAGAACTTCAAAGGGTGAACCTAACTGGATCAAAACCATGAGGGTTGTTCACATAAGGGTCAGGAAATAATCAGAGCCACAACAGGAACCAGAAGAAAAGGGGTGGGGCAGGATTAGCAATAGTCCCAGAAAGAAATGTGTTGCCAATTGACTCTGACCAATTAGCTTTCAGTCCTTCACAAGCAGAAGTACCACCTCTAGTGCACTTTTAAAGTCCATAAGTGGATTTAGGCAGTGAGAACTCTGAAATGGAGCTGCAGCCCTTAGAGACCAGAGCATCTCTTGCACAAGGGTTACAAGTGTGTGAAGATGCCTGAGGCTGGTCAATTGTTTATCTCACTGTCTCAAGGGTCTGCTACTGTAAGTGGCTGAGCACAGGGAGCAGGAGGCTGGATCCCTGGGACTGGCTGCTCATGCTGCTGAGTAGGTGTGGGTGCCCTCTTTTCAGACCTCTTCTGTGTGCTGAGAGCACCGCCTGTCTTAACTGGCTGTCAGCCAGTGTCTCCCAGCTCTAAGCTATGAGGTTTCAGGAAAGGGACACAGCCACAGCCCACAACAAAGAAACATGGGACCTCTGGTGCCCACCTTCCTGTTTTGAGGATGCTTTCTGCCCACAGTACTGTTTCCAGTATTCATAAATAACTATTTATTTAGCATAGATGCATCCGGAAGCCACACTTCTCAGCAGTGTGTTGTTGCAGCACTACCCTCCACTTCCCCTGGTAGCAGGCAGTTTGTGACGCACAATGAATGAAGCCTTTCACTGTGATTAGTGAAGTGTTCCTTAAAAAAGAACAAAAACTCAAAAGCTTCAGCTTGAACTTTCCCATTGATACCATAAAATGGAAACTTGGGAACAGAATTGGGGATGTTTGAGTTCCATTCTTGCTAATATACTGGTAAGGGGGCTTTAAATCCTGGCAGCATAGTTAGACAAGCCATATCATTTTTAAAGTTTACTTCTAAACATTTTATTATTCTTGATTCTATTATAAATCAAATTGTTTTCACAATTTCAAATTGGATTGTTTATTGCTAGTGTGTAGAGCTATTCCATTTTAACTAAATTATTAAGAAAATACAGGCTAACCCTTATAATTTTGGTGTAAGCCTTGCTTCAAATGTTTCAGTTAGGAAAGAATACTCACCTGATGTATTCTTAATATGTAGAACACCACCTGAGCTTAAGGTACTCAAAAATATATAAGAATTGAGGCTACCATATTTCATACATTCCTCAACTAGAGCACTCATCTTGTATTGAAATCATGCTCACATGTCTGTACACCATATGGGACGCTCTCTGAAGGCAGGGATCACTCTAGAGTATCGAGAACCTTGAATAACACATGGCACACAGCAGGTGCTTAGTACATAACTGAAGAATCCATCAGTATCTAGCAAAGTGGGGTGTGACCTGAAGGGCTGAGCATATCACAGAAGGAAACCTCAATGTATGGCTTTCCATTTCCACATGCACATGTGAACTGGGCCAAAATGACCATTAAGGAGATCACCCATAGGATACAAGGAAATCAGTCCAAAAGGAACACCAACAGCCTGAAGGGTGTGTGTGTACGTGCAGGTGCACACGTATGTGTAAACTGAGGAGGACATAAACTTGAGGCTGATTGTGGAAAATTTATGGATTGGTTGATTTTGTGTAAGATATACATTGCCTATATAGGTTGGAATGAAATATTAAGAGCCTCTGAATAGAAAACTTGTCAAGCATTTTCTCCTGACAGCCTGCCACCCAGAAAAAGTACTTAACATGATCTACTTCCAAGGACGCTTAACTCAGCCCATAGTTACTCAACATGACTAGTGATACAACAGATGGGTGGCCAAAAATGAGATTCAGAGAGATTCAAATCCATCAATGAAGGAAAAAACCCAATAACAATATTTTAATTCTAACAGAAACTTTTCCCCCTCTCACTTTGCCTTTGTCTTCTATTTATTTATTTTTTATTGTTCTATTACAGTTGTTCCAATTTCCCCCCCTCGCTCTCCCTTGCCCTGGCCACCCCACTCCCACAGTCAATCCCTGCCCTCTTGTCCATGCCCCTGCCGTATCTACACCTGTTCCTTGGCTAGATCCTTCCCCTTCTTTCCTTCCTTATCCCTTTCCCCCTCTTCTCTGGTCACTGTCAGTCTGTTCCTTGTTTCCATGCCTATGGTTCTGTTTTGTTCATTTGTTTGTTTTATTCATTAGGTTCCTCTTGTCTTTCACTGCCTGACTTATTTTACTTAGCATAATACTCTCCAGTTCCATCCAGGATAGTGTGAAAGGTAGGAGTTCCCTCTTTCTGCTGCTGAATTCTAACAAAAACTCTTTAAAGAGCAAGATAATGGGCCCTGGCCAGGTGACCCAGTTGGTTGGAGCATTGTCCAGTAGACCAAAACTTTGTGGGTTCGATTCCTGGTCAGGGCACATACCTAGATTGAGGGTTCTTGCTGGAGGCAACCAATGAATTCTCCCTCTCTCTCTCTCTACCCCCTCCCCCCACTTCCTCTCATATATCAGTGAGGATTAAAAAAGGGGGCAAGATAATAGACTTTTAAAATAACTCAATTGGTATTATAAAAGGTTATATTTAAACCTGAAGTTAGATCTTCAGAGGCTTTTAGATTATGACCTAATATGAACCAATTATTCACCTTATAAATTTCTTGAACTACTTTAACACATGGATAGCATTATCCATGGCATTTATATAACAGATTATTCTGGAATTTCCTCAGAAATTAACAGTTTTCCAAGAAATCTGTTTTTTATGATATATGGAAACATAGTTCTTTAGCTTGTGTTAGTTTTTGAAAAAGCAGAGAAAACCATATAATATCACCAAGTATAATTTTAACTTTTTCACTTGACATCAACTTTGATACCCAAGCAAGGTAAAGTAAAAATAAATGAAAAAAAAGGCTTAAAATAAATTTCCACAAACATCTCACCAAACACAGCTGTTTCTAGTTCACTAAGTCGACTATTACAAAATATTTTAATGTGTTTTCTGGCAAACATAAATAGCCTCATTTCATGGAAATGACACATTTCCAGTTATTCATAATAGGTTGTAACTGTTTAAGGACATGTAATTATTGGTACAGATTACTATACCAAGAAAAGAAAGATACTACCTAAATCTCTTAAAATATGTAAGATAGGCCTTAATCCATGTTATAATAGCGCATTTATTTATTTTATTGCAAGCTAGTAGCTAATAGTGTAATCGCACTCTTCAGATATTTTTAGTATGCCCAATTAAAAATTGTAGATTTGCCATAAAAAATCTGAATTTTTAGCCTGTCTTGAATAATTATTAGACTTGGTAACACTGGATTCACATTTTAACTTTACAACAATCAACTGGCATTTAGCTGAGACTTACTTTCAGAGGTGCCAGAGAGGCTTTACCCTCTAAAAGGAACACGATTTGTCTCACCCATTCAATGTAAATGCAATGCACTAACATAACACCTAGACCACTCATTTATGTTACTTTTATGGACCTTGTAGGCACTTGAGATTGGGACCCTGATTTTAATCATTGTGTATGCGTATATATATGTGAATGTATACATACATACACACACATATACACACAAGGTCTGGCACAAATAATGCCTCTTTTTTATTACAAAATCTTTTATTAAAAAATATAAGCATGTAATTCTGTAACATAACCATATCACACTCAGGCATGCCATATGACATTTTAGGTGAAATGTACCAATAAAACTTTAAATTATTACACCTATATTATTACCCTACCAACTACACTCAAGCAGGCATTACTTCTGCCAGACCCTATATTATATGTAAAATTTTCTATATATGAGTATTTTCTACTATGTATGTTTAAAAATATAAAGTATTTCATTGATCGAGAGAATGGCTCCACTTATAAACTCTCGCAGGGACCTCCTGGAATGTAATATTCTTCAGGATTGCATCTGCCACTCTTGTCTGTGTCTGTACCTTCCTTATCATAAGGATGTATGACTGCATTATCTGAGGTTTAGAACTTAATGCTTTAAAGTTTCTGCGATTTTCTTACTGTTTTTCCACTTTAGCCTGATAATTTTATGAAAAGATTAAATAGACATGACTCTGATATATTGTTGACTAACCGAAATATTTAAAATTATTTAAATTGAAATATCTTGTTACTTAGGTATTCAAATATATTTTAAATTCAATAAAACATATACCATGGAACAAAATATAACCTAAAAAGATTATGAAGCCACTGAAAAAAATGTGTCAGTCAGCTAAATTTTGTTGGGGCTTAAAAACAGGAAACATTCAGTTCACATGAAGGGCTTTTTCTTTCCCAGGAACTAATGTTCCCTTTGGCTCTGTGCTTTATGAGTTTGATGAAAAAGCAAATTGTAATTTGTAAGGAAGCGAAGATAAATTCTGAACAACTTACACCGGCAGTTACCATTTTTAGTAGAGGTTTGAGCTAAACAGCAAGTGAACATCCAGTAATATAGTCCAATGAGTAAATTATTTCCAGGCAAATCAGTCACCAGCACACTAGGGATTCTAAGAGGGGCGTTATCAATACAAAAATAACTTATTCAAAAATGGCACAAATTAGGACTTCCGATAAAATGGAGACCTGGAAGTTTTATTAAAGTAGGGACCATGTCCTTCTTTTCCATCACTCTATTGCCAAGCCTAGCCCATGTGCAACTCATAAATACTTGTTGAGTAAGTGAAAGACAGAGTACATGCCAGTGCTTACCAAATAACAGTCATTCAGTGAATATTTAGTAAATAAATAAGTCATGAAATGAATTTATTCAATACATATTTACCAAATGAATACACAGTACCAATTAATAATTCTCATATATCTTATTGAAAGTGGTAATTATTGAGAGATTGATACTTATTATGTGAGGTACTTTATGTATGTTATCTTATTTGGTTAGCCCTCACAATAACCCTATGAAGTAAGCATTACAATTCAAAATTTTAAAAATAAAAGAAAATGAAACTCAAGATGGTTAAGTAACTTGAGCAAAGTCACAAAGCTGGTGACCTTGTAGGGATTTGACCATGATCCTATTCTGGTACTCATTTTTAAGTGAATTAGAGAAACTCAAAAATGAGTAGCATACTCTTGTTGATGGCATAGAAACAGTCTGAAATACATTTAGAGAAGTTAAGATAGTACAGGTTGACTGACATACAAACAGCATGTAGGGGAGAATGATATGTATAGAAAGACACTATTCAAATTGATGCTGTGAGGAAAGACGGGAGAAGGAGATATATTAGCTAATTTTGATATCACATATATGAAACCAAAAGACAATAGTCAAAAATAATTTTAAAAAAAGAGGGAAAGGGTAACAAAAGCACAAACCTTCCTAAATTCCAGAAGCTATACTGTGAATAAAAAAGACATATGTGACCCTAAAGGAAGAATAAACCTTAGAATTATGCTACAGGAAGAGGAAAGGAACAGAGTAGAGGAGATAGGGATAGAAGCTAGAATTCTTGAATATCCATTGTTTAGTAACTACGATGTAGCATGTCTTATTTACAAATAATGCCTTAATTTAAAAATTATATACCTTAATTACAATTAAAATTATAATTAAATTTAAAAGCAATTTCTAAACATTGAAAACAAAATAAATCAATTGGCCATAACTATATATAAAGTTAGTACATAACTGTATAGAAAGAAACCATTTCAATTTGACTAGAAGTCCTAAGTAGTTTAGACCATAAGGACAAAAAGAGCTGTATGTGTTTTCTGTAATCACATTGTTGGTGGTAGTGTTATTTTGAAACAATTATGTGTGTAGTGTGTAATAAAGTGAGTGAGTCATTTCACTAGTGCATTAAAAACCATGATTTTGATTCAGGGAAAAGAGATATCTGTAACATTGAAGAGGTTAAGTAAATTCCATGTCTTACTGACTTTGATATATCATGTTTATGAGGTCTGTCCAGAAAAAGTCCAGCCATTGTTAATATAACGAGAATGGTCTGCATGACATCGATGTAACCTGGCAGCCAGGGAGAGTGGACTAGAATGCACATGCATGAACAATGATGACGTCACTGTACTAGTCAGTGGGGGTGGTAGATGCCATTGAGTGAGTATGTGTACTGTGTGGCATTCACATTCAAAATGACTGAGTAAGTAGAGCAACGAATCTGCATCAAATTTTGAGTTGACCTTGAACATTCCTCCATGGAAACTATGCAGATGATTCAGAAGGCCGTAGCTATGGGCAATTGGTGATTGGCAGCTTCATCATGACAATGCACCCACTCGTGCATCACATCTTGTGCAGTTTTTTGGTGAAACATCAGATCATCCAGGTGACACAGCCCCCTTATAGCCCAGATTTGGTGTCCCATGACTTCTGTCTTTTCCTGAAACTAAAACACCTCTGAAAAGGAAGAAATTTCAGACCATCAATGAGATGCAGGAAAATACAACAGGGCAGCTGATGGTGATTGGGAGAACTGTGTAAGGTCCCAAAGTGCCTACTTTGAAGAGGACTGAGGCATCGTTATTCTATGTACATGTTTCTTGTATCTTCTTCAATACATGTCTGTTTTCATGCTACATGGCTGGTTGTATGATGATTAAGGAATTTTTGTTAGTTGGGGGAATATGATAATGGTATTGTAGCTGCATTTTAAATGGGAGTTCTTGTCTTTTAGAGATGCACATTGAAATATTTATAAGCAAAATGCTTTGATATTAGGGATGTGCTTCACAATAATCTGGAGTGTGGTGGTATAGGACATAAGTAGGGGTGAAACAAGATTGGCCATAAATTGATAATTGCTGAAGTTAGGTTATGAGTACTTGTGGATTTATTCTTTACTTTTACACAAGATCATTATTATTGTAAATTTTTGAAAATTTCCATTAAAAGGTTATATACTTCTTGATAACCAAAAGTATCAGAATTTGTATATCCAAGTGAGTGTTGACCTAAAACACTTTAAAGGCTTTAAAGGAATAACACCAACCTATTCCAATAATTATATAATTTCTATATAATACCACAATTGTCAATGTTATAAATATTTATAAGAACAGTCAACCTTACTTTTACACAAAATTACTATCAGTTGGCTTTCTGTCCTGCATCAATCACCAGACTTAGCTCTATATAAGCTTTGGCTCTCCTCAAAACCCGAATCCATCCTCAGAGAATAAATATTTACCAGCCACAGAGATGATGAAAGAATGTACAGATACAGAATGTACAGATGACAGATTTAGAATAGACTATATCAACTAGTTTAAAAAGAAGGCATAAAGGAAGAGTTCCAGCCAAGATGGAGGCATAGGTTGATACATTTCACCTCCCTGCACAACCAAAAGAAGGAAACAACCAATTTTAAAACAAAACAGAACAAAAAAAAACAATGAGATCTGTGAAAATTGAACTGTATGAAAGTCTGACAACCAAGAAATTAAAGAAGAAACTTTCATCCAGACTGGTAGGATGGGCAGAGATGGGTGTCCAGGGTGGAGAGGACATGCAGCAAGATGCGGCTGGCAGACTTGGTGGTCCCACACTGGTGTGCAGATAAACCGGGAGGAACAACTGGGGAGTGAACCAGACTGCGCAACTCAGGGTTCCACTGTGGGCAAAATAAAGCCTCAGAACCTCTAGCTATGAAAACCTGTGGGGACTGTGGTGGTGGGAGAAACTGCCAGTCTCTTGAAAGCAGAACAAGAGCCCAGCAAGCAGCATTGTTCCCTCTCTGACCCCTCCCCCCCAGACAGTGCCACAGTGCAGCAGCAAGCGGGTTGCCCCACCCTGGTGCATACCTAGGCTCCACCCCTTACAATGCAACAAGTGCACTGAGACAAAGAAATATGGCCCAAATGAAAGAACAGATCAAAACTCCACATAAAGAACTAATCAACAAGGAGATAGTCAACCTAGCAGGTGCAGAGTTCAAAATGCTGGTAATCAGGACGCTCACAGAAGTGATTGAGTATGTATTCAAAATAAAGGAAGAAGTGAAGGCAATACAAAGTGAAATAAAGAAAATATACAGGGAACTGACAGTGAAGGAAAGGAAACTGACTCAAATCAATGATTTGGAACAAAATGAAGAAAGAAACATCCAAATGGAAAAGGATGAAGAAACAAGAATTCAGAAAAATGAGGAGAGGCTTAGGAAGCTCGGGACAATTTTAAATGCTCCAACATCCAAATCATAGGGGTACCAGAAGGAGAAGAGGAGGAGCAAGAAATTGAAAACTTATTTGAGAAAATAATGAAATAAAATATTCCCAGTCTGGCAAAGGAAATAGACATAGAATTCCAGGAAGCACAGAAAGTCCCAGAGAAGTTGGACCCAAAGAGGATCACACCAAGACACACCATAATTAAATTACCCAAGATTAAAGATGAGAGAATCTTTAGAGCAGCAAGAGAAAAGGAGACAGTTACCTACAAAGTAGTTCCCATAAGACTATCAGCTGATTTCTCAAAAGAAACTTTGTAGACAAAAAGGGGCTGGCAAGAAGTAATCAAAATTATGAAATGCAAGGACCTACATCCAAGATAACTCTATCCAGCAAAAGTATTATTTAGAATGGAAGGGCAGATAAAGTGCTTCCCAGATAAGGTTCAAATTAAAGGAGTTCATCACCACCAAGCCCTTATTATATGAAATGTTACAGGGACTTGTTATTTAAAAAAATAATTTAAAAGGGACTATTATCTTTTTAAAAAAGAAAATAACAATTTTTTGCAAGGATGTGGAGCAATTGGAACTCTTGTGAATGGATAGTGAGAATTTAAAATGTTGCAGCCACTGTGGAAAACACTATAGAGGTTCCTCAAAAAATTAAACATAGAATTACCATATGATCAGTTCCATTTCTGGGTAGGTATATCCACAAAAAAATTGAAAGCAGGAACTCAGCTACTTATTTGTACACCCATGTTCATAGCAACATTAGTCATTATAGCCAAAAGGTGGAAACAACCAAAATATTCTCTGATAAACAAAATGAGATATACTTGTATATGTACAATGAAATATTAGTCAGCATTAAAAAGGAATGAACCCTGGCTGGTGTAGCTCAGTGGATTGAGCATGGGCCTGTGAACCAAAGGAACGCGGTTCGATTCCCAGTCAGGGCACATGCCTGGGTTGCAGGCTAGTTCCCAGTAGGGGACGCACGAGAGGCAACCATACATTGATATTTCTCTCCCTCTTTCCTTCCCTTCCCCTCTAAAGAAAAATAAAATAAATCTTTTAAAAAAATAAAAAGGAATGAAATTCTGATATAGGCTACAGTATGAACTACCCTTGATGACAGTGTGCTAAATGAAATAAGCCAGATATGAAAGGACAAATATTGTATAATTTCACTCGTAGGAAGTACCTAGAGTAGTCAAATCCATAGAGAAAGAAAGTAGAACAGTGGTTGCCAGGAGCTGGGACAGCAGGGAACGGGAAGTGAGTGTTTAATGGATACTAACTTTAAGCACAGGCTGATGAAAACGTGCTGGAGTGAAAAGCGCTGATGGTGGCATGGCACTGTGACTGTGCTTAATGCCTTTGAACCGTGCACTTAAAATGGTTGAAACGGTGAATTTTATGTTGTGGATATTTTATTACAATAAAAAGTACTAAGTTTACAGTTGTCATATGCATTTCCATATTTTAAGGTTTTTTTTACCATAAGTATCTCATTTATATTATAAAATAATTTTTTCACAAAAAAGATTTAAAAAATGTGTCACAGGTCTTCTAGAATAGCGCTCTGGGCAGGGGAGGGCACAAAATATTTTTTAAAACATATTATTCTAAGATTTATTCTATAAGCCAGGCAATACATATAAATATAAACATAGAAAGGAAAATGGGAAAAATTTATAGAGATATATTAGTATATATTGGAGAAATTGAATCACTTTCACGTATGGCAAGGCATGTGAGTAGCACATGTAGGGACTCCCAATTGTTTCAAAAGACATGAAGAAACTATATTGTTTCCTAAAATCCCAGAAGCATTGTGCTAGAAAAGTTTTAATGTGGGCACACTGTATTTTTGTGGCATGTTTTCTATAGTCTAGCTACAAATTCAGGTACTATAGAGGTTAATCTGGAATAGGTGGACTGGAAATTGGAGATCTGAACAAAGTTGGTGGGGCTCGGACAGGCTATCTAGTTTTTCTTTGACCTGTTTACTCAGCTGCGAAATGAAGGAGCTGGTCCTGATAGCGTGTAAGGTCATTTCCTGAGGTCTTGTGGCACTGCGACAAATACACTTGAAATAGCTGTTTAATACTAAAGTTATTTTAGCAAACTCTAAATGATACGTGTTCTAAATATGTTATATTAATTAGTAGAATATGTTATATTAATTATTAGAATATATACCAGCTTCCAACCGACAATGTTATTTGCGATTTGTTGTAGTACTGGTATCTTAAAATATGAGAAACTTGAAAATTAAAATAAATTGATTGTTAAGAAAGCAAATAGTTGCACAGCAAAACTCTTTTAAACATTTCAAAATTGGGTATGTTGGCTAAAAATTCACGCTGGTTATAAAGTCAAGCTGTTTGGAACTTGTATGTCCTAAACACTTACTTAATTTTATTGATAATATAATCTGAAGCAGGACTGGCCACTGTCAGAATGATGGGAAGGCATTTATCTTTGAGGCCCTCATGCTCTGATACTAATAATGTCCTGTAACTTTGCTCTTTCTATATCCACTCTGAAAAACAAAAATCCTGTAAAATTAGCTTTCATATGGACTTAATATCTTCATTAAACAAAGGATTGTGATAAGGTTTCTGCCATGATTCAATTTCTACCCCTCATTTTTCTGAGTCTCTTTTCTCTGTTTCTTTGCCATCTTTACCTACAACGTTCATCTCCCGGGGCCCATTTCACTCCTCTGCACTATACTCCTGTCTTTTGTGTTTGGATAGGAATCATTAGAAAAATCAGAGAAGATAGGCCACGTAATAATCAGCAGATGTTGGCTATTTGTGGAGTGGTGAGGAAGGACAACTTAAACTTGGCCTAGAGTCTCCAAGTCAGGACAGACTCCTCTTCTGGTCCTTGCCTTAGAAAAAACTAAAATCCCATAGCCATATGCTTTTAAGTTGCTAAAAAGCAACTTCTTCTCTCTCCTTACCCCCACTGCTTCACACTGCAGAAGAGAAAATATAAAAAGAAGGGGAAAAGAGTACATGTAAAAAAGAAGATTTAATATACAGGATGGGGCACACATAGATTTACAGTTGTGAATATGCAAAACAGTTTATTCCTGTGCTATTACTTATTAATTATCGTATTCTTTTCCATGTGGACAACTGTGAACCTACATTTGCCCCACCCTGTATTTACCCTGTGTGTTTTAATGTTTCCAATGTTACAGCTGTATCTTTATCCTGTGCATTCTGCAGAATGTGTAATTTATTGAATTGGTAAACCCTACACTTGTCAAATACATTTTAGACAGTGGGAAGTTACACATGGCATTTTTATAAGATAAGATTATCTTTCGAAAAGTTCCTTGCACTCTAAATACTTCCTTTTCCTGCTTTGTAAACGGGAGACTTCGGAGTGGTGGTAGTGGGGAAGGCTGGCTGAGAGGCACAGCGATACCACTGAGAGAGGGGAGGAGCAGGAAGCTTTCTTCTCTGCCCAGGCTGTTTACAGAAAACAACAAACCTTGTGGTCTAATTTGGAAAGAGTGACTCTACAAGCAGCCATTTCAGTTAGCAAAAGGAGAGGCCAAGGTTGTGGCATGCTGGGAGGGAGCTGAAGGGTTCAGAAATGGCCTTGGTGTGCCTGCTGAACCCCTCTAAGGCCACAGACAATGCCTTTGCCCAAGGCTGGCTCTGGCTTGAAACACATTGTTCTGCAATTTAACGCTCTGTGAGAGATGTGTCTGTTTCCTAACCCTGTTCATCCCCGGGGTCAGTACAGAGCATGGTACAATAAATACAAAGTAAGCATTCATCAAATGAATGAATACCTAAAATGAGGTAGAGCTTCATAATTTTCCATTGGAATTAATGATTCAACTAAAGGACAGTCTGTGCTTATGTTTACATTTTGATGATTTGCTTTGCTATTTTATGGCTTTTACTTAATAATATTTAGAGTCATAAACAGGAAACCTGAAAAGGACCTTAAAGACCTCTAATCTGACTGTCTCACGTTGCAGATGAGAAAACGAAGGCCTGGATTAGTGGCAACAAGGTGGAAGATTTCTCTGCTCCTTTCTCTCATGTCATACTCTTTTTTAGATGATCACAGCAATGAATGGAGATTTATTTTAAATTTATCTTTATATGTGACTGCACAGCTTGTGTGTCTACTTTGTCATCTTTTCATACAATAGCATTTGTTGCCGCCAAACTTCATATCAATTGTCAGAACACATGCCATGTCATTTCTACATGTAAACAAGCCAAGGAGAGCTGTGATAAATAATGGTGGATACTTTAAAATACACAAAATAAAGACCAAGCAGTTTTATATCTGTTGATAATGGTCATGAAGTGGCTTCTAATCTGGAAAGTTTTCATCAAAAAGAACAGGAAATGACTTAAATCATAGATATTATCAAATTAAAAGCAGAAAAAAGGAACAAAATAAGATAATGTTATACTACAGAATGCTTTACTTAAAATCATGTATAAAAAGATTTCCTTAATCGGAGGCATTAGCCTCAGTGACTCAATGGAACAGTGGTGCCAGTGGTGTCTTTACCAGCCCAGTCCTGCAGTGTTACTTCCAGCATTGGCCTTGGCTGCAATCTCTCCAAACCTAATTCTTTGGCCTATCTGGAGTTACTGAGATCTAGCCATATTTCCTGTTTGGTTTCTCTTACTCACACCTTTCAGTCCTGACTGACACACTAAAGAAGTGGTGACTCTTTGCTGGAGAATATCTATACATACCCATTCCCTGTTCTTTGTTTTGGTTGCTTTGTTTAGTCTCTTTGATGCTGAGTACATTATCTGCCTTTTCATCCACCAAAACCAGGTATAAGATCTCTCCTGGGTTGTCTTAAAGAAAAAGGAATCTGTATCAGAGGTAAAATCCCCAGATAATATAGTTTCTGGAAGTGTTAGATCCCTAACTGCCAAGGTGCTAGAGCCCTGAAGATTTTCTCTTAATCTGAGGTATTAAAAAACAAAACCCAGCTTCATAAGGACCATTGATGTGTTCAATCATTTGTGGATTGAAGGGTTTCAACCCTAGTGTAGGGTTTCACAGTTCTTGCAAGATAGAATTTTTATTCGTTGATTGTTGGATAATGACCTGAATTTTAATGTTTCTTGGCTAGCATACACTTTTATTGCTGAGAATCATTTAAGAAATGTTATGCTTCAAAGATTGCCTCTCAAAGAGTTCATAATTTAATATTGACTTTCTTATCTAAAAATACTAGTCATAATTTTTGCATTGTCCTGGTAGTAAAACAGTTTTCCAAGATGAATTGTATTATTGCATTAGCTTCTTTCTAAGATCAACTACTTTGATTATATTTGAACTCTATTCTTCAAGTTAATGAACTATGTCATTATTAATTTAAAGAATCATAGGCTGCTGGAGTGCGAAGGGGACATGGAGGTCATTTCTGGTTAGTGCTCAATTTTAAAAGGAAGGAATCCCACATGCTGTAAATTCCAATACTCTTTCTTTTCAAAACATGCCATTTGTTAGATTTCATTTGAAGTGATGGAGTAATACTTGCTTATTTTTTTTAATTGGAAAATAAGGGAACCTGCCTTTTAAAAGTCATCTGGAGAGAATTCACTGTAGTGGGGGAGGAAGAAGTTTCCTTTACCCTCAGGGTTCTTTTGGCTAGTCTAATAATCAAATAGACATGAGCAGATTAGCCAGAGAAGATGATCAAGTTTAATTACATATATGTTTATGGGGACCCCACGTACATAAGAGAGTCAGAGACACACATACATGAGAGGTTCAGAGACAGAGAAAGGAACGGAAGTGTATATGACATTCTGAGCTGAGGATGAGGTGAGGTGCCTTAACGCTTCAGAAGGTAATTGCAGGGAGAGCACATACTTGGTAATTACTAGTTGTCCTGGAATATAGATAAGGAGAAAGTCATTTCTGGTGATAACTCTTATCGTGGGCCAGACCTCTAATTTAAATTATTCTGGATAGTTAAGGGGGGAGGCAGACCTTTCCCTTGAGCCTGCAGTCTTAGTGGCCTTTAGTTAAGAATAACCAGCAGACGAGGCACAGCTTGGGGTGCCTCACTCTGAACCCCGACACCATCAACATCTACACGCATTTTCCAAAAACACTTTATTTCTTGCTGTGTGTTTTTCCACATACTTTAGATTAAAACATATGTTTCACTTACATCTTGGTTATCTTCTACTTAGTGGCACATAATTTTTTTTCTTAAAGTACCAGTGCTTCTAAAGATGTTCTTCCTTCTCAAAATGCTGAGGAAAGTTAGCAGCCTTATGAAGCAGTTTTCAGATATTATGGTGCTTTCTAATTTATTTATCTTTTTTATGTATATAGTCTGTTGTTAAAATAATTTTTTCCTAACAGTAATTTTGAATTGAAGGGCATTCTTAGGTTTGGGTGGAATGGTAGGGAGTAGAGTGCATAGGGCCATGATAAAGTGTGAAGTTACAGTTATGCATCCTGATGGCTGTAGGTAGAGACGGAGCTGGTTCTTTCTAGACCAACGTGGTCACTAATGTGCCCTGGAACAGTGTGACCCCTGAGAAGGGAAAAGAATATGGGAATTCCTTCTAGGAAATTGAATAGCCATGCAAGATCAAGATGACAGATGTCATTGAAAAGTATGGTCAAGACACGCTAAATAATATTATCAATAACAATGGCAATGATATGTAATATTGATTGAATGTTTTCTATATGGCAGGAACCGTACCTTAAATGTAGTGTCTTATGTAATCATCACACAAACATTAATGTAGATATTTTTACCATTACTGTTAGAGAGGTCTGGAAATTGAGGCATGGAGAGGTGCAGTAACTTATCTAAGGGTAAAGATCTCGTAAGTGACAGGACCAGGACTCTCGTAGCATCCACCTCAGTGCTAGGCATTTAGATGTCATCCAGTGACAACCTGTTGAGCTGACATAGTTGGAAGTAAAAATTATATTGTAGGAATATATTTAAAGATGTGGAAAAATGTTTACCACACAATAAAAAGGATGATTAAGAGCATGTGTACTCTAAACTAATTTGGTAAAATAAATACATAGTGATATAAAAAAAAAAAGATTTCCTTAGAACTTGGATGATGGGCTATCAGTATATTTTAATGTTTACTATTAACACTGTGACATTTATTCCATTTCACAAATTTCCTTTAGTTACCAACACAATGGGAATTACCTTTAAATGAAGATTTATTGAGAGTTCACATGCTAACATATATATTTCATAAGATAAACTTAAGCTTTTTAAAAATGTGTTTCAAATAGACCAAAAAGACATTTAAAAGACATGCATTCAGTATGAAATTATTTAATTAGCATAGAATTAGTTTCATATTTTTACTTTTCTTTTATAATTTAATATGCAAACTATTTTTATCAATAAACTGAAATATTAAAATAAATTCTTAAGCTAAATTTTGTTTCAATTTATATTTATATAGATTACTGAAGCCATACATGATATAACATTAGATAATTTGTAATGTATATACATATAACATATTACACATTATATACACTCACATCTATATATTATTTTAAATGTCAAATAAAAACAGGTAAAACAAAACATACCCCAAAGAATGCAAGTGGTAAAACAGGCAATACCAAATCAATCATATTAGTTTAGAATGAATGTATACACATATCCAATAATACAAAACTATGGATTTTATAATGATATAGAGTCATTTCCCATTTCTTGTGGATTCTGTACCTGCAAATTCACCTATTCATTAAAATTTGTTTGTAATCCCAAGGTAATATTATGGACTTTTGAGGTCATTTGCAGACTGTGTAGGGTGGTTGAAAATTTGAGTTGCCCAACACACACATTTCCAGCTAAGCTCAAAGAAGGCAACGCTCTGCTCTCCTGTTTAACTCTCATACTGTAAATAAGTGTCCTTGTTGTGGTCTAAGTATCATGTTTTTCAGTTTTGTGCTTTTTTATTGGTGATTTTACTGTTTAAAATGGCCTCTGAGCTTAGCGCTAAAGTGCTGGCCTAGTGTTTCTAAGAACAAGAAGGTTGTAATTTGCCGTATGGAGAAAATACAGATAAGCTTCCTCTTCCTCAGGCATGAGCTATAGTTCTGTTGGTCAGGAGTTTCATGTTAATGAATCAATGATAATATATTTTTTCTTTTTAAAACCCTTTTTATTTTTAAATTATGGGTGATGTACAGTATTATATTAGTTTCAAGAATACAAGCCTGTGATTAGACATTTTTATATCTTATGAAGTGATCATCCTAATAAATCTAATACCATATGACACCATATTTAGTTACTGCAAAATTATTGACTGGTTTTTCTATGCTGTGCTTTACATCCCCGTAACTATTCTGTAACTAGCAATTTGCACTTCTGTATCAGGGGTGTCAAAGTCATTTTCACCAGGGGCCACATCGGCCTCACAGTTGCCTTCAAGGGGCAGAATGCAATTTTAGGACTATATAAATGTAACTACTCCTTAACTAGGGGCTAGGAGATTGGCACTGCCACCAGGTAGAAACAAGGTGCCAGGCTGGATAAATCAAGGTGGAGGGCCTAATTCAGCCTGTGGGCCTTGTGTTTGTCACCTGTGTTCTAAATCCCTTCACCGTTTTCACCCATCCTCTTAACCCTTCTCCCATCTGGCAACTGTACTCTGTCAAAATGTACTCTGTATCTATGAATCTGTTTCTGTTCTGCTTATTTGTTTTTCTTTGTCTGACTTATTTCACTCAGCATAACACCCTCTAGGTCCATCCATGTTGTTGCAGATGGGAAGATTTCATTCTTTTTATGACTAAATCATATGCTATTGTATATATGCATCACTTCTTCTTTATCCATTTATCTATTAATGGACACTGAGTTTGTTTCTATATCTTGGCTAATGTAAATAATGCTGTAGTGAACATGTGGATGGATATGTCTTTTCAATGGAGTGTTTTGTGTTTCTTTGGATAAACACCTGAAGTGGGACTGTTGCGTCCTTCTTTGTCTCTTGTTATAGCCTTTGTTTTAAAGTCTATTTTGTCAGGTATAAGTATTGCTACCCCAGATTTATTTTATTTTGTTTTGTTTCCATTTTCATGAAATATCTTTTCCTTCCCTTTACTGTCTATGTCTTTCCATCTGAAGTGAGTCTCTTGTAACAGCATTGGTAAGGGTCTTTTTTGGTTACCCATTCAGTCATCCATGTTTTTTTGATTGGAGCATTTAAAGCAATTGTTGATAGATATGTGTTTATTGCTATGGTATTATTCATATTTTTATTTTTTCTTCTTCAAGAAGACCCTTTAATATTTCTTGTAATACTGATTTAATGATGATGAATTCCTTTATTTTTTTCTTGTCTGGGAAGCTCTTTATCTGTCTGTCAATTCTAAATGATAACTTTTCTGGGTAGAGTAGTCTTGGGTGTAGGACCTTGTTTCTCGTCATTTTAAATATTTCGTGCCAATACTGGCCTGAAATTTTTCCATTAAAAAACCCACTAACAGTCTTATGGGAGGTCTTTTCTAAGTAACTAACTGCTTTTCTCTTGCTGCTTTTAAGAGTTTCTCTTTGTCTTTAACCTTTGGCATTTTAATTATGCCGAGTCTTGCTGTGGGGCTCTTTGGGTTCATTTTATTTGGGATTCTCTGAGCTTCTTGGACTTGTATATTTATTTCCTTCACCAGGTTGGGAAAGTTTTCTGTCAGTATTTTTTTTCAAATAGGTTTTCAATTCTATGCTTTCTCTATTCCTTCTGGCACTCCAATGAAATAAATGTTAGAATGCTTGAAGTTGTCCCAGAGGTTTCTTACACTATCCTAATTTTTAAAAATTCTCTCTCTCTCTCTCTTTCTCTTTTTGCTGTTCTAATTGGTGGTGTCTGCTTTCTTGTCTTCCAAATTGCTGATCTGCTTCTCTGCTTCATCTTCTCTGCTGTTGACTCTCTGTTCAGTCTGTGTAGTTTTTATTTACGACTGGTTCTTTTTTATGGTTTCCATGTCCTTTTTTATGCTGTTGAAATTCTCACTAAATCTCTTGACCATGCTTATAATCATTGTTTTTAACTCTGTTTCTGGTAGTTTGCTTGCCTTCATTTAATTTCATTTCTTTTTCCTGGAGATTTCTTCTGTTCTTTCACTTGGGACCCATTTCTTTGTCTCCTCATTTTGGCTGCTTCCCCATGTTTGTTTCTCTGTGGTAGGTAGAACTTCTATGCTTTCTTGGTAGAGTGGTAGGTGTCCCATAGGGCCTGATCACTGAAGCTGGGGACCCCAGGCATATCCCCTGTGTTGGATATGTGCACTGTCTTGTTGTAGTTGAGCCTCAACTGTTGTTTGCATGTCACCAATTGGCTGTAAGAACCAGCTGCAACTACAACAGAGGAGCTGTTGTGCAGGGGCCAACCCCATGGAGCAGGACTTGCTTTAGTGGGGCTTTGGCTTCTACCAAGTCTATCCCTTGAGAGTGTCACTTGTAGAGGTGGTTGCGTTGTAATCAGACATAGTCTGAAGTTGTCTTCAGTGCACTGGCTCTGGGGCCTCCCAGCAGCTGCAAGGTCAGCCACTGCCATTTTTCTGATAGGGACCACCTGGCACGAGCTATAGAGAGATCTGCAGAGGGTTGCTACTTGTGCTGGGCTTGGAAGTGCTCAGTAGAGGCTGGTTGCCACTTAGTGCCAGGCCTGGAGCCACTTAGCAAGTAGTACAGAATATGCAGAGGCAAGATGCTGCTTGTTTGAGAGATTTTTAAGAAAGTCTGAAGCATAAGCTAAGAGAGGTAGTTTGTATGGAAAAGCCACTGGAAATGGCTTGGGTGGGCCTGCAAGATGGGTGGGGTAGGTTCTCAGAGAATCACCAGTGTTAGCCAGGCTGATGGAGACTCAGATATGGCACACTTCTACCAGCTCTTTGAGGGGAGGACTCAGAAAAGAAACAATGGCTTCTGCCCACACTTCTGTCTAGGAGAAAGCTGCTTCTCTAGCCCTTGTCCTGAAGTCAGACAATTCAATTGCTTCCTATATGTCCCTGGCACCTTTTAAACTGCAGTCATAGTGTTGGAGCTCAAAGTGAGTGAGTCACAGTAAGTCTGGGACTCCAGGAGCCTGTCTCACTCAGCCTCAATCCCTGCTGGTTTTCACAGCCAGAAGTTATGGGGACTTCTTTTCCTAGCCCTGGAATCCTGGGCTGGGGGTTCTGATGTGGGGTCAGGGATCTCTCACTCATCAGGGGGGCCTCGGCAACCAAGATATACCTCCTGATTTTTATTTATTACGTGTAGTATGGGATCAGCCCATTCTGCATCTCCACCCTTGCTACCAGTCTCAACAGGGATTTCTAGTCTGAATCTCTTCATTTATTCTACAGTGAAGTACTGGTAAGACAGACCAGAGAACCTACCAACTATCTTGGTTTTAACCCAAACCAGGCAATTCCTGATCTATGTGCTGCATTTTTGCTTAAAGTTCAGGATTTTGTTTAACATTTTTTCATGAAATTTATAATGAACAACAATTTACACCTCTAAGGAACATTAAACATTATTTATCATTGACATCTCAAGTAGTTTAAAAATTAAATGTTAAGAATTTTTTTATCACAAAAGCATGTATTCTCTGAAGAATAATCAAAGCTTTATAAATTTAATAAATCAGCAACTACAAATATGTTAAAGTAATAAACACACTCTCAGTACTATAAATAATAATTGTCATTCCTTTAAAAAGCTATATTGCAGGAAATTAAAATTTAGTTTTGGAATCTCATCCAAATACAGTAAATGCAGATCCTCCCTTGAATATACTTTGTATAAGTGAAAAAAAAGGAAGTCTGAACATGCGAATGTGAATGCAGACTGATGAAAGTAATTTTTCCATGAGGCTTATAGAAACAAATCTTGTTACTTTGAAATTCCACTATATATTGGTGTTATTTTTAATTAAATTTATTGGGGTGACATTGGTTAGGTTTCATAATAATACAGGTTTCAGGTGTACATTTCTATGATACAAGATCTGTATACTGCACTGTGTGCCCATTGTCCAAAGTCAAACCATCTTCTGTTACCATATATTAGTGTTAAATAATTTGTTTAGATCTGGAAAAAAAATCTGTAAATAGGCATCATGTGTCAGTTCTTTGTTGGGGGCAGATCAGGGGATGATAGTGGAAGTCAGGACAGGGTGCGCATGAGAAAATCCAGGAAGGCTTTCCAGCAAGAGGAAGGAGGCAAAGGCCAACGTCAGAAGGGGAGAATTCTATACTCCCCAACCTGTTGTTCCCTCCCTGCTCTCACTGCGATGACATTACTTCAACCAGAGTCATATTTCACAGCTCTCCTTCAATCTTCCCTCCTTTTCTTCCATTTCTCATCACTTATCAGATGTTATGGTTTCCATCACTTTTTAAAATAATGTCGGCAACCCTTTCACCATCCCTCCTGTCTCTACACTTACTCACCACTCACCTAGTACCTGCCCCCACACTAACATCTCTCACATAGAACACCACTTCCTGCTGGTTTCTAGCAGAGGATTCATTCCTAAAAATGGTCCTAGAATATAAACTATTCTAATTGTTAGCTAACATTTGAAAAATGCAGTGTACATCTCTTTCTTCTTGGCCAGCCATACACATTAGCATAAGACTAATATTTTTCAGAGTTGCTTGTCCTGGAACTCTTTTCATGTAACATTCAGCAGTATCTAGTCATTCATGTTCCAGAAAACACACTTTAGGAAACAATGACTTAGAGTATTTCAATGGCCTCTAAACTGCTCTGCTTGCCTAAACTTTCCCTTTCCAAAGCATCTAGTATTTTACTGATAGATTACTTTCTCTGAAGTGCTTAACTGAGTATGTTATTCCTTTGCTCAGGACTCTTCAGTTCCCCACTGATCTAAGCAGTAAGTACCAGGCTCCATAACATGCTACCGACACGCCTGGCTGTGTGGCATAGGAGAAAAGTCGTGAACTTTGTAATCAGATCCAGGTTCAAATTCCAACTCTGTATCTTAAATACTGTAGCACCATAGGAAGTCATTTATTGCTTTGAGCCTATATGTATATTTTTTACTCTTCTGCAAGTACAAGCAGTAATTGTAGAGATGGGAGGATATAGTGAGATAGTTTTCGTAAAAACTTCTTGCACAAATTATAGCACAACACTCTCTGGCCCCACAGGTTGTAAATCATTCTGCAGGTTGAGTTTCTTTCATGTGGTAGTCACTTAGTGTCTGCCTGTAGTAAGAGAGCAATGATTTTCTAAATCAAGGACCTAGAGGGTCACCTATTAGTGTTGATAGAAACTGATTAATAAAACAATCTCTGCCTTTATTTAGGGAACTTTTCATGGGTCCTGAAGGAACAAGAGTCAGTTCCCAAAGCATATTCAATCTTTTTAGGTGGAACTAAGCCCTTGGTTAAGTGGGTGGGCAGGGCCCAAGAATTAGCAGCAGTGCTTGGAAAACAAATCCTGGGTTCACACACACGAAACAAAAACCCATTACAAGAGTTAGAAAGCTGCTTTTTTGTTAGATTTAGAAACTTTTATAAGTGTTTCTGAGGTACTTGATAATCACCAAAGAAGAAAATACAAGGTCTTCAATAGGCCTTCCTAAGAAGGGAAAGAGGAATTTTTGTTTGCTCACTAGTATAGTCCAAGTGCCTGGAAGAATGTCTTCCATGTAGAGGGCGTTCAGTTAACATATGATGGATGGATGGATAAATGAATGAATGAACTAATGAAAGAGACCATGGCTTGCATTTTCTATGTGTTCTAGCATAGGACTGAGTATACAGAAGATCCTTACTAAACACTTGAGTGGCTAAATGCATGGATTTATATATTCCATAGCCAGTCAAGAGCATTTAAAAATGTACCTTAAACTAAACATTATTCCAAAATATTCTACTTTATACAACATTATTATATATTATTGTTATTCTCTATATTCTCTTTTTAAAAAATATTACTTTGTTTTTTATGTTTCTACTTTATAAAATATTTTACATCATATATATCATCATTCTCCTTTAAAATTTATCTAATTGTTGATTTATTTCTCCCATCAATACAGAGGAATGTCACAGCTTGAAAGTGGAAGAGGGGAGAGAAAAAGTGGTTTGGCCAAAAAGTCCATATGATTTTTTCTGTAAAATAAAAGACATATTTTTATTCTCACCAATAACTTTATGGATTTGAATATTTTGAGTATGTTGCTATCTCATGCATGATAGAACATTGATTGTCTCATTTTGGTTGCTATCAACTTCAACTGGTCTACCAGACCATGGAGCATTGTCCAGTGAGAAATCTCCAGCAAAAAACATCACAAACCACTTTTGACATGTTTGATCAGTCACTCCACCTTCTCCATAATACTGCATAAATCTTTGTGTTTCAGTTGTATTTTACCTTTATTGAAATAAAGCATAATATGCTGAAAATGTTGCTATTTTCGTCCATCTTCAATATTAAAATGACTACAAAAAATTTACCTGTTTTGGTAAGTTTTTTAAATGTATGCTGACATGACAGATATCATAATACAATCTAACAAAATTGTTCTGTATGAAGTTAAAGACAACTAAGTGAGACTAAAGCCATCTTACAGGAGAAAAAAACATGAATTTTTTTGCCACCCAAAAAGATCTAATAGATATTTTTAGTGAAAAAGTAAAAATTTTTCTATAAAATTTATTTGAATATACTGAATGAAATGAAGAGAAAAACGACTTAATTTTTTAAAAGACTGGAAGATGGAGGAAAAATCAGGCATAGGGTGTGTAGAACATGTTTGAAAAATTTGTTTGGAAAGAATTTTATATTTATACACTCATTTTTTCCCCTGAAGCACTCCACTTGAAGTTTTTTATAACTATCAATTCTGTGTGAAGAAAGAATAGCCAAATTCTTCCTTCACAGTTACAAGAACCAAGGCTCAGTAAAGTAAATAATGTATATGTCCAACAAGAGGGTGATCTAGGGGTGGGTTCCAGGCCTCCTGAGTATTCAGGAGGAAAAACAGTTGTGGAATGTGAAGTGAGCCTGATATGTTCAGAGAACATGAGTAGGATAGTTTGGCTGGAATGAAGAGGGTATATAGGAAAGTCATAGGAAATCAGGTTAAAGAAATAAATATGAAATAGGTTACAGAGTACCTTAAGTAACATAATGAAGAATTTGGATTTTTATCCAAGTCAGTCATTTTGAAATTATTTTTAAAGCAATAAAATCCTTTTTTAAAAAAATAAGAGATCTTATATGAGATGCCAATATGCATAGCAAATTAAAAGGAGGTGGTTTTTCCAACTGAAGCTGTTTCTCCTTGCCCTCAGCCTCTGAGGAGAAAAGTTTGAAAAGTGAAAAAATATGAAACTGAGAATTTTGAAAAGTCGTGAGTGCTGACGTGCTGTGCCAAGAGGCACAGGGTGCAGGTGAAGGAACACACTCCAGAGGCAGGAATCACAGAAGTGGGGCGGGCTATGAGGGCTGCCGGTGGGAAGGGAAGGCAAAGATGCTTAGAGACAGAAGAATCCGAACAGAGCCAGGGATCTCAGAGGTTTACCCTTGGGCAGCTGTGGGAGATAACAACACAATCACAAAAATGGTGAAGGGCAAAGGAGGAGGCTGCAGGTTTTGATGAAAGACAATGATATACTTTTAACTGTGTTTTAGTCCTTTAGTCCTTTCTACTACACTATGTTATGGTCAGAGGAATGGAAATCAGCCCTTTTTTCCTCTATCAGTTTTTTTCCCTTTTTCGTGGCACAAGTCAGAAAGCTGCACTTTGTTATATTTAAAATTTCTTTTAAGAGCTTAAGATTTCACCTGAATGTCCAACATGAAGAAAATGCAGGCTCCTCCATGCCCCGGTCTAAAAAGAAAAAAATGACTGTTTCCATTTTTGTAATATTTCTGTTCTTCAGACAGTCTGGATAATTAAGTGCTAGAGTATTGAATTTTTATCTTAAAAATATTTTTCCATTGGAGTTCAGTACAATTAAATGATTTACTTCAAGCATAATTATTTTGAAATACAAGATTTTTCTTGTGCTTTATAAAACAAATGATGAAAGTAAAACTTATTTATTATTGTGAATCCATCCAACTAACAGTAATTGAAATGAGTAAACTTTTGATGGAGAATAAGTTACAGCTTTTGGCAAACTGAGTCTGATGAGGACAATCTCCGCGTCTCTGAGTTTCTGAAACTAGTGATGCAAGTGCTCCCGCCCTTTTCTGAGAACACAGCCTGACTCAGGCAGGCAGCTGCTGCTATTAAAACCGCTCCAGCCCTGCACGCTTCCACACTTCCCTGCTGGGGCGGGCGCCACCACAGAGATGAAGCTAGCGACCTGGTGCTGGCTGAGCTCAGCTGTCCTTGCTGCTTATAGTTTTTTGGTTGCGGCAAACAACGAAACGGAAGAAATTAAAGATGAACCGGCGAAGCACGCCTGCCCGGTGAGACTAGAGAGCAGAGGGAAATGCGGGGAAGGAGGCGAATGCCCCTACCAGGTGAACCTGCCCGCGCTGACTATTCAGCTCCCGAAGCAGTTCGGTAGACTAGAGGAGGTGTTCAAGGAAGTCCAGGACCTCAAGGAAATCGTAAATAACCTGAAGAAATGTTGCCAAGACTGCAAACTGCAGGCTGATGACAACCGAGACCAGGGCAGAAATGGACTGTTGTTACCGGGCACAGGAGTCCCGGCAGGGGCTGATGAAAACAGAGTTACAGAATTAGAGGACGAGGTCAACAAGCTGTCCTCTGACCTAAAGAATGCAAAGAAGGACATCGACGTGCTTCAGGGCCACCTGGAGAAGCTGAATCTTGTAAATATGAACAATATAGAAAATTATGTTGATAGCAAAGTGGCAAATCTAACATTTGTTGTCAATAGTTTGGATGGCAAATGTTCATCGAAGTGTCCCAATCAAGAACAAATACAATCACGTCCAGGTATGTATAATATCCTTTTTCTTATCATTTATCCATGAATGTTATATAGCTAGACAATCAACAAACATTAACCTGAGCAAATAAGTAAATGACAGATTAAATAAATTAAGCCTCTTATTCATCAGGGTAGTACAGGAAAAACTAATATCTTTGCAAATGTGTGACTACAGAAATGATATAGGACCCTAATTACAAAGACTGTAATTAGTTCTTTATCCATTAGAAAGCACTTTCAATTTCCAAGATCTTTGCTGCTGCTACAGCTACACACAAATCAAAAGAAGAGAGAGAGAATTTCTTAATGTTTCAGTGCATTTAACTTTTTTTAATCTCTTCACTGATGTGTTTGAAAACAACAGGGATAAGTGTTTGTGGTTTTCCTTGGTTCACTGAAAACCATTTTCTTGGTCTGCTGCTGACTGCTCCCTTTCACGTGGCAATTCAGAGATGTTTGAGAGATTTTAGCAAGTAATCTGCAGTTCATAATCCTGAATATCTAGTGAAAATGGGAGCTTTTATAGTGGAATCTTAAAAGTAGTTATGACTTCATGTGTGAAAAAAACTTTGTGCTTTGAAACCTAGTGGCAGAAAAACATTTTAAGGAGAGTTTTGGTATGCCACTAAGGGAAGGAAAATATTCTTATTTCTTTTCCTTTTTTACCTCAAGCTAGAACTCAAGCATATAAAAATAGAACCCATCCTCACCATCCAGATTACCTGAATTAACTTTGATAAATATATGTTTAAGATAACAAACCTATCTGCCTACTGTGCCCATGAATCAACCATAGCACTGGTTCTTCCCAACCCTGGTTTTCTATCCGAGTTCCCGGGGCCACTACTTCTGATAGTCTTGTGACACATTGGAAAGCCATCTCTGCATTAGGACTAGCACTTACCATGAGTGTGAAGTTGAAGGGCTATAGTGCCTGGGGCAGGGACCACGTTCATTTGGAACAAGCACCTCATGCATGTTCCATCCCCAGGGAATCTGCCAGTGAAGGTAGTTGGAGGGAGGTTCAAGGAGCACCTTTGCTCATACACCAGGCAGCCTGTGTCTGAGGTTACCCTGCACATTGCAAGGCAGAGAAGTTCACATCTTAGGTGACATACTGGGGCACACATTCGATTCTCTTGTCTATTTTTCACTAAAAGTTTTGGGAAAATATCCAAATATTTTGAATTCTAAATTCACTGAATAGATTTCTTGTGCATCAGAGCAGTTTATATTAAATTTATTTTATCTGGTGTGCATTTTTATAAAACTTGTCTAGGAGTAAATATCTGTATTTGATTCCTACAGAACCATGTAGACTAATTATTACACTTATTCTGAATGTAATCGCCTGCCATTTCTTTCTGGAAACCAAGCATATGAAATCTGGCTAAATGCTTTCCTGGATAATAAATTCAGAATAAGAATATTGGTATATTAGTTTAAAAATTTCCTTTTTACTGGAGCTTCTCTATTTATTGGTCAAGCATGTAAAATAATGTGAATGTATGATCAATGAGGTACAGTAGAATTTTACTGTGTTGTTTAAAACATATCCTATAAAACTTCTTGACAGTGGAGGCTATCAGCGCCTTAAGGTGGAAGGAAATAGAAGCCTGTGATTCCTTTGTATGCATGGACTAAGAGAGGTTGGGCCATTGGCAGAATGCCTACTGAGGGTAGCTCTCACTAAGTATTACTAAGTGATTACAACTATTATTTTTATTTATTCTTCCTGTTATTTGTCATTGATGTTGACCAACTAGGCGTAGGTTGTCTGCTTTGTAACACCAGGTTCTTATTCTGAGGCCTTGACAAGCATTTGAAGAGGTTCAGGTTTTAGACGGGCAGGGTTCCATAATCACCATAGATGGAACTGTCAAACTGCTTTTGTACATGCAAAGAATTCTTCAGATGCATAGTTTTTTTTAAACAAAATCCAATATCTTTCTTTTCTTTCCTCTTCAGTCCAACATCTAATATATAAAGACTGCTCTGACTACTACAGAATAGGCAAAAGAAGCAGCGAGACCTACAGAGTTACACCGGATCCCAAAAATAGTAGCTTCGAAGTTTACTGTGACATGGAGACCATGGGGGGAGGCTGGACAGTGCTGCAGGTGCGTCTCGATGGGAGCATCAACTTCACCAAAACATGGCAATACTACAAAGTAGGCTTTGGAAACCTCAGAAGAGAATTTTGGCTGGGAAATGATAAAATTCATCTTCTGACCAAGAGTAAAGACATGATGCTAAGAATAGATCTTGAAGACTTTAATGGTGTCAAACTCTATGCCTTGTATGATCACTTTTACGTGGCCAATGAGTTTCTCAAATACCGCTTACACATTGGTAACTATAACGGCACAGCTGGAGATGCTTTACGTTTCAACAAACACTACAACCACGATATGAAGTTTTTTACCACCCCAGACAGAGACAATGATCGGTATCCCTCTGGGAACTGTGGGCTCTACTACAGCTCAGGCTGGTGGTTTGATGCATGTCTTTCGGCAAACTTAAATGGCAAATATTATCACCAAAAGTACAAAGGTGTCCGTAATGGGATTTTCTGGGGCACCTGGCCCGGTATGAGTGAGGCACAACCTGGTGGCTACAGGTCCTCCTTCAAAGAGGTCAAAATGATGATCAGACCCAAGCACTTTAAGCCATAAATCACTAATGCTCATTTCTCTGAGTATTTGTTACCAAATAGGGCAATTAATTCCTTTTTGTACTCCTTTTCCATAGCTAAAAATTTATTTCTCAACAGTGGGTACTTATACATTTGAAATAAAGCTGAACAATATACATTTTAAAGGAATCCTTTGTTGCTGTCATGCTGTTATGCAAAAAAAAAAAAAAAAAAAACACTTGCAGGTACCTGGGAATATTGAAAATTACATGTTAGATTTATAATTCTCCTAATTTCTACTAATTGAAAAGTCTTCTATTAGTTGTATTACTTGCTATAATTTAAAAATAACAGGCTAGATTTTACACAAGTAATTTGTATTTTGGCTATGACAAACACATCTGAGGGAATATCACTCTTTTGGGGATATAAAGAGTTATTCAGGTATTTATATTTGTGTCTAAATAGCCTAATCCTTATTCTGAGATAAACTTATTAAATATATGGCATTTACTCTGAGTTAGGAAGACCTGACAGCATTTTAGTTCCCAGGCAAATTAAAGGTCTTCATGTACTATTCATGAAATGTAAGATATTTGTCATTTAAAATATTTTAAAATGTGGTAGCATAACATCACTCCTAAAAGCATTCAGAAAATTAATTTAACCATAAAGACCATTGTTTAAAAGTAATTCATTCACAGTTTATATCTCTTTAGATGTTTGATGGTAAAAACTGCTCTAAGATAAAAATAATCTTCCTTTCAGCTCTATGTCTAATAGGTTTTAGGATAAGATTGCTCACTACTGTACAAGACTACTGGTAGGCTTTCTTTTGGAGAGGTTGTTGTGGGTAAAGAATGAAGCATTTATTTATAGGCTATAATACTCTGAGAGCCAATTTTATATCCTAAGCAATAATAGCTTTAAAGCTAAGTTTTATAGGACAAACAGATAAATGTATTTATAAAAGGTATATGAATTTTGAAATGTATAGAATGATAGTTTGAATAGTATATATTTTTAACCCTAACCGTTATACTGGTTATTTTAAATATCAGAAGATTCAAATATAGGTGTTTATTTTTTAATCAAACAAAAGTATCTGGATCTTTTATAATTAATCAATTAATTAATATCATATTCAAAAGATTATAAACATAATGTGTTAAGTTCCATCTTTGTAAAAAGAGATCATTTCAGAGAGAACAGCAGTATACTGCTGCATGTTTAAAATACTCAAATAAAATTTGAAATACTGTATGTGAGTCATAAAAATACAATCTTTAATTTCTAGTGTCTGTTTCTACTATAGTAATTAAGATTTCAAAATATATTCACAAAGATTCATCTTTACTCATTATTTGAAAATGATTAAGGAGGATAGCTGCCTTAAATAACAAGTTAATTTTTTGAGCATTGCCCTTTACAGAAAATTCTAATCAAGAAGCAAAACATACTTTTAATAATATATAACATACAAAGTTTTCAGGTAACCATAATGAAAAGTTAATATGAATACTACTAAAATGTTAAACAGAAATACAAATAGAATTACGTTATGACCAAAATGTATCACTATAGACCAAAATCTATTATTGTAGATTTCAAAGGTTGCCTATCTACCCAATAGGATACCAATGTCAATGTCATAATCAATTTACTTTTTATTTCACTGTTTTTTTAAAAATGAACATTTTTATATTATACAGTGTATTTATTACAAGTAAGGGCATTTTGATTTACTATATACAATTATTAATATATGTATAAGTTTAAGTAAATTTAAATTTTTGTGATCAAAAATGAACTCCTCACAGAATACAGCTCTAAACAAAAATAGCTCACATAGGGAGTGTGCACTGATATAATGGGAACCAGGTATCATTTCAGGAGACTCTGGTCTGTAATTCATTAGTCCATGTGAAGACTCAAATGCATCTCTTTCCACCTTTCTGCCTTATTTCAAAGGATCAAAATTTTATTTTCCACTCTACTTTTATGGCACTTTTCTAATAAAAAATTATGTAACATAGAAGTTATTTTTTGAAATCATTTCATGCCACTTATTATGAAATATATTTTAGATTTTTATCTTTACTATGTTGATGGAAGTAGATTATATCCAAGAGGTTTTTGCCTTAATATAACTCTACTAATAAATGCTAGTATTCATAAATATAGATTTACTATTAACAAGCATATTATTTCAGAGTGCTGTCTTGTAATAACCAACATTTATTTTAATTAAAACTTTATTTCTGAGCTTTATCATTCTTTGAAAATGTTGACTAAAACTAGGTCCTTAGAAATTCTAAGTAGAACTGCTTCACTCATCACTGAGAAAAAAGTCAAATATTTCTGATAAGCTATAATGCTCCAATGAATTAATAATATATCTGTGTAATAGATAAAGAACTTAAACATGCAAAGCATAGAAGATATTCTGGTAGCAAAATTTGCTGGTCCTTACTTTTTAATGGTTACCCAAAGAAAGGTTTAAAAGTAAACGTTATGGGTGATATTATTACAATAAGCTCTTGTTTATAATTCTTATTATTCTTTATGTATAAATAAATTTGTTTCATGTCTTTTAAAAACCCTGTAGAATAAAAGATTTAATCTTTACATCTATTTATTTATTCCGTGTGAAAACATTAAACACTATTGTCTGTCAAATAATATTTATATATTTATTTTTGTCTGAAAAGTTGTATAATGTTTACCTAACCAGAAAATATCTTTGACTCTTTGAAGACTTTAATGAGTATGATTTTACTAACAGGAAGACAGAAGCAAATACAGAAACATCATTATCTTATTTCCCTCTCTTAGAATACTGTTGACACATTTGAAATATAAAAGTTTCAGTTTCATTTTGAGGCACTCAACTCCATCTCCTCTTTTTCCATCATTAATGTTGCTGCTCTGCTTCAGCCCTCATTATCTCCTTAGGATAATTAATGCAAATGCTTCCTAATAGTAACCTGTGCCTTGAGTTTCACTCTATTCCAATCTGTCCCCCATATTGGTGCTAGAGGGATTATTCAAAAATACAATGATGATCATGTTATTGTCTTGCTTAAAACTTTTCAACAACTCCGTGTTCCCTGTATGACAAAATCCATCAAATAAGCCCCTTGATGAACTGGTTTCTGCCTACCTTTTAAAGCATTCCTCTCTACCACTACTCACACTCCTGCTACACCGAGTGCCTTGTTCTTGAACAAACTATGTTGTCTCATATTTTCTTGACTTTGCATATACTATTCCCTTGGTTTAAACAGAATGCCATCCTCAACCCCTGCTCAATTTTATCTTCTCATCCATGATTTAAGGTCAGGGACTCAAGAGCCAGACTTGCTAGGTTTGAATTTTAGGTCTACCATTTGCAAGCTGTGTGATCACAAGCAAAGTCACTTAATCTCTCTGTTCTTTGGTCTTTTCAATTACAAAATAGGGATAACAGGAAAATTTTCCTGTTAAAGTTATTGAGCAAATCAAATGATATATGTAGAGCACTCAGAACATACATATGTATCATCATCATCATCATCCTAAAAGGTATCTCTTCTGGGCAGTTTTCTCTGATGACATTAGGAGTTCGGTACCTTCCCTTTTTGGTGTTATACCATCACAATATTCTTTATTATACATTGCATTATCTAGGTCAAGTTCTACCCTGAAATCAATCTGTTTGTCTAGGATGTAAAGGAAATTTGAGACAGGAGTGTTGTTACTCAAAGTGGTTCATGAACATGTTACCACAGAGGAAGGGCTATAGTCTAGAGAAGACCGAGTTATGGTAGGGGAAGGAGTGGTACTTTCAAATCATAGAATTTGGGAGATGGTACATACAGGTGAGAAGTGATTGAAACCAGGGGAAAATAAGGCAAGACCAGATCAGATATATACCATAGGATTGTACGTAACAATGGCAAACTTTGAAAAGAGGTACTGGGAACAGAGGCAGGTTATTAAGAAAGTAGGAAAATTCCCTGGCAAGTTGAATGAGGAAACTGAGACAATGGCTGAACAAATGGCAGGAACAACTGAGCAACTAATAGCCAGCTAACAAATCACAAGACTCTATTCTCTCTAACCAAAGGTGCCTAAGAGCAAATGGTTTAAATCACATTGTCAGGGAGAAAGATAACAAAAAAACAAAACAAAACAATTAAGCTTAGACTAATCCAAGATAGAAGTGAAACTAACCAGAGAATGACCCCTGCCCTGTCCCCACTATATGCTCATTTTGCTGCATTAACCTGCTAACTGACACATCTCTAGATCTAATGAATATTCTGTTGACATCTTCCCCTGGGACCTCCCCTAAAATTTCTGCCTATAGAAAATATTGTGTTGGCCATAAAGTTTATTTGTTTTTTTTTCCATAAGATGGCTCTAGTAGTACTTAGTTATCTTTAACTTTATTTGAAACATTTTGTTAGATTGTATTGTGACAGCTGTCATATCAGTGTGCGTTTTTTAAAAACCTAACAAAATTGGTGAATTTTCGTGCAGCCATTTTAATATTAAAGATGGAAGAAAATAAGCAACACTTTTGGCATATTATGCTTTCTTATTTTAAGAAACGTAAAACTGCAACTGAAATGCAAAAAACAGATTTGTGCAGTGTATGGCAAAGGTGTTGATCGAACTGTGTGTACATGTCAAAAGCGGTTTGTGAAGTTTTGTGCTGGAGATTTCTTGCTGGATGATGCTCCACAGTCAGGTAGACCAGTTGAAGTTGATAGTGATCAAACTGAGGCACTAATTGAGATCAACATTCTACCATGCTGACATACTCAAAATATCCAGATCAATAAAGTTATTGATGAAATGGAAAATATGTCTCTTATTTTATGGAAAAAACCAAACAGACTTCTTGTCTAACCCCATAGATAAAACCCAGATGTCAAAGGGTGACAGCTGATGCTCCTCTTTGAGTACACCTGTGCCCCGCTTTCCTCAGGCATGTACTTTGTTTCTATCCTAAGCTATAAAGGTTCTGTCCAGACCTGCACCAGGAGGACAAATGGGCAATGGCTGCTCATCCCGGGCTTACCGCCTGATCCTGTCTCCAGGGACCCTTATTTTTGCCTCACCATCCTAAGCATTAATGAACTTACTCTCACTTTCACCTGAACTCATATTTTAAGATTTTTCCTGTAAAAGTCAACAACTTGGAGGTCACCTTACATGGGAAACATCCTGGACCTTGTCCAGCCCCCGCAAGAAAGCACTCCAGGAACAGGAGCATACCTCTGGGTACATATCATGTGGAGAGGTATGACTGTACTCGATTGGATAGTGATTTTTCTACTTGATTTTCTGAAGAAAAAAGTATTTTCATACTTCTTATACTATATGGTAAATTTGAAAATAATTTTAATCATAGAAGATCCATGAATGCTTTAATTTTTAAAAATTACAGATCAGACTAAAGACCTCTTTGAAAACCATCTTCAATTTCAAATCTCCTCCCTCTCCCCTGAGGTAACAAGCTGAATCCAAACCATAATTCTATTCTGTGTTGCCAAGTTGCAACATTTACTGAATCATTGCTTTGCCAGGTTTCTTTTGTTTATTGATTGGGGAGAGTTGGAAATGAGAATAGATATTGGAAAAGTTGGTTATACTTAGAGATCTCAGAGGCTCCAGAATTGCCAGAAGTGACTGAGCTGCCCAGGCTCCTTGATGCGCTCCCTAAGGCTCTTCTTGCTGGAAGAACTGCTGCTTTTTCTCATGAGGGAGCAGCCATAATTCCCCCTTAGGCTCCTTCATCCAACTCTGTGCCACCTCCAGATCAGTAACCAGGGCATGCCCTAATGTCAACTATAAAGCCAATTAGGGAGAAGTCTTGGACTTCCGGCCAAGATGGAGGTGTAGGTGGAAATACTGTGCCTCCTTCCACAATCAAGTTTAAGGACAACAAAGATTTAGAAACAAAAACACAACCAGAACAAACAAAAAAATTGAACTGTACCGAAGTCCGACAACAACGAACCATTAATCCAGACTGGTAAAAGGGGCAGAGTTGGCGGCCGGCAGAGGGGTTGCAGCAGGAAAAAGTGGTGGTTGGCAGACTCCGGTGAGGGGAGGAAATGAGCAAAACCAGTGAGGCATGCAAGGTGGTTACCTGACCGTGGTCACACATTCGCTCATAGACAAACCAGGCAAAAAACTGGCAGTGAGACAGACCGCGCAACCCAGGGCCTCAGTGATGGGAAATAAAGCCTAGAAACACCCACTGAAAACACTTGTGGGGTTGAGGTGCCGGGAGAGACTCCCAGCCTCACAGGAGAGGTCATTGGAGAGACCCACAGGGTCCTAGAACATAGACAAGCCCACCCACCCAGGAACCAGCACCAGAAGGGCCCAATTTGCTTGTGGGAAGCAGCAGAAGGGACTGAAATCTGAGAGAGAGCAGAGCAAGCACCATTATCCCCTCTCTGATCCTGCCCCACATACAGCATCACAACTCAGCGACTGGGTTATCCTGCCCTGGTGAACACTTAATGCTCTGCCCCTTATATGTAACAGGCAAGACTAGACCAAAAAATTATGGCTCAAACAGAAGCATAAATCAAAGCCCCAGAGCCAATACTTTTAAGCAACCAAGAGATAGCCAACCTATCAGATGCACAGTTCAAAACACTGGTGATCAGGATGCTCACAGAACTGGTTGATTTTGGTTGCAAACTGGATGAAAAAATGAAGGGAGAAATGAAGGAAAATGCACAGGGAACCAATAGTGATGGAAAGAAAACTGGGACTCAAATCAATGGAGTGGACCAGAAGGAAGAAAGAAACAACCAAATAGAAAAGAATGAAGACACAAGAATTCAAAAAAATGAGGAGAGGCTTAGGAACCTCCAGGACATCTTGAAATGTTCCAACATATGAATTATACGGGTACCAGAAGGGGAAGAGGAAGAACAAGTAGAAAACTTATTTGAACAAATAATAAAGGAGAACTTCCTCAATCTGGCAAAGGAAATAGATTTCCAGGAAGTCCAGGAAACTCAGAGAGTCCCAAAGAAGGTGAACCCAAGGAGGAACACACCAAGGCACATCATAATTACACTACCCAAGATTAAAATGAAGGAGATAATTCTAGAAGCAGCAAGAGATAAGGAGACAGTAACCTACAAAGGAGTTCCCATCAGACTGTCAGCTGATTTCTCAAAAGAGACCTTACAGGCAAGAAGGGCTGGAGAGAAGTATTCCAAGTCATGAAAGGCAAGGACCTACATCCAAGATTGCTCTATCCAGCAAAACTTTCATTCAGAATGGAAGGGCAGATAAAGCACTTCTCAGATAAGATCAAGTTCAAGTAGTTCATCATCACCACGCCCTTATTATATGAAATGTTAAAGGGACTTATATAAGAAAAAGAAGATAAAAAATATGAACAGTGAAAGGACAGCAAACTCAGTTATTAACAACCACACCTAAAACAAAAGCAAACTAAGCGGAAAGCTAGATCAGGAGTGGAGCCACAGAAATGGAGATCACATGGAGGGTTAGCAACAGGGGAGTGGGGGGTGGAGAGAAGGTACAGAGAATAAGTAGCATAGATGGTAGGTAGAATAGACAGGGAAAGGCAAGAGTAGTGTGGGAAATGTAGAGGCTAAAGAACTTATGACACATGGACATCAACTAAAGGTGGGGAATGTGGGTGGGAGAGGGTGTGCAGGGTGGAGGGGAATGAAGGGGGGAAATGGGACAACTATAATGGCATAATCAATAAAATAAAAAATAAAATAAAAAAGGAGAAGTCTTTATACTGCTTTGCCAATAAAATCAACAGAAAACTAGGGGATACACATGTGGAGGCATATTTTAAGGTTGGTTGAATAAGGAAGAAAAAAACAAAATTTCAGATGTGACTGAATCCATTGATACAGGTATATTTACCAGAAATTTTTAAAATTATATGTTATTGTTTATGCTATTACAGTTGTCCCAATTTTCCTTCTTTGTCCCCCTTCACCTCCCCACTCCCTCAGGCAATCCCCTCGCCATTGTCAACATCCATGGGTCCTGCATATATGTTCTTTGGCTACGTTATTCCCTATGCTGTATTTAGATTCAATTGTCGATAGATAGATATTTATTACCATTTTATTGTTCATATGTTTTATCTTCTCCTCCTTCTTAGAGAAGATCCTTGAACATTTCACATAATACTGGTTTGGTGGTGATGAACTCCTTTAGCTTTTTCTTGTTTGGGAAGCTCTTTACCTGTCCTTCAATTCTAAATGATAGCTTTGCTGGGTAGAGTAATTTTTTCGGTTGTAGGTCCTTGCTTTTCATCACTTTGGATACATCTTTCCAGTTCCTTCTAGCCTGCAACTTCTTTTAGAAATGAGCTGACAGTCTAATGGAGACTCCCTTGTAGGTATCTAACTGTTTTTCTGTTACTGCTTTTACAATTCTCTCTTTGTAGTTAACCTTTGGCATATTAATTATGATGTATCTTGCAGTGGGCCTCTTTAGGTCCATTTTGTTTGGGACTCTCTATGCTTCTTGGACTTTTATGTCTATTCCTTCACCAAGTTAGGAAAGTTTTCTTTCATAATTTTTTAATTGTTATTTAAATACAGTTGTCTCCATTTTCACCCCACCATAGTCCCCTGCCTCACCCATCCCCCTGCTCCTACCCTCCAACCTATCCCCTTTGGCTTTGTCCGTGTGTCCTTTATACGTGTTCCTTGATGTTTATTTTTCCTCTATTCTCTTCCATTATCACTCTCTTCCCTCCACTCTGGTTACTGTCAGTCTGTTCTTTATTTCAATGTTTCTGGTTATATTTTGCTTGTGTGTTTGTTTCACTGATTAGGTTTCACTTATAGGTGAGATCTTATGGTATTTGTCTTTCACTGCCTGGCTTATTTCACTTAGCATAATGCTCTCCAGTTCCATCCATGCTGTCGAGAAGGGTAGGAGCTTCATCTTTCTTTCTGCTGCATAGTATTCCATTGTGTAAATGTACCACAGTTTTTTATGCACTAATTTACTGATGGGCACCTAGGTTGCTTCTAGCACTTGGCTATTGTAAATTGTGCTGCTATGAACATTGGGGTGCATAGGTTCTTTTGGATTGGTGTTTCAGGATTCTTAGTATATAATCCCAGCAGTGGTATTGCTGGGTCAAAAGCAGTTCCATTTTTAGTTTTCTGAGGAAATTCTGTACTGTTTTCCACAGTGGTTACACCAGTCTGCATTCCCACCAACAGTGCACTAGGGTTCCCTTTTCTCCACAACCTTGTCAGCAGTTGTTGTTTGTTGATTTGTTTATGTCGGCCAATTTTTGCAAATAGGTTTCCAGTTTCTTGCTGTCTCTCTTCTCCTTTTGGCACTTCTATGACGTGAATATTGTTATGCTTGAAGTTGTCCTAGACACTTCTTACACTATCCTCATTTTTTTAGGTTCTTTTTTCTTCTTTCTGTTCTGATTAGTTGTTTTTGCTTCCTTTTTTTCCAAATCACTGACTTGATTCTTGGCTTCATTCACCCTAAAGTTGATTTCCTGCGAATTGTTCTTTATTTCAGTTAATGTATCCTTCATTTCTGACTGGATCTTTTTTATCTTGAGGTCCTCACTAAGTTCCTTGAACATCCTTGTAACCAATGTTTTGAACCCCGCACATGATAGATTGCCTTTT
Organism: Carollia perspicillata; assembly: GCA_004027735.1. NCBI lineage: Eukaryota > Metazoa > Chordata > Mammalia > Chiroptera > Phyllostomidae > Carollia > Carollia perspicillata. The sequence goes on along the minus strand of PVKM010002710.1, from coordinate 10,732 downwards.
CCATTTTATTTCTTTTTCTGGAGTTTTGCTCTGTTCTTTCATTTGGACCATGTTTCTTCATCTCTTCATTTTGGCAGTCTCCCTGTGTTTGTTTCTATGTATGAGGTAGAGCTATTACGTCTCCCAGGCTTGCCAGAGTGGCTTAATGTAGCGGATGTCCTATAGGGCCCAGTAGCACAGCCTCCCCTGTTACCCAAGCTGGTTACTCAAGGTTTATCCATTATGTGGGCTGTGTACACCCTCCTCTTGTATTTGAGGCTTTATTGCTGTTGGCACATCCAAGGTCAGCTTCTGCCTGTGTTCCCTTTGGGGTCACTCAGCAAAAACTACAAAGTGATCTGCAGATGGCTGTTATTTGTGCTGGGCTTGGATATACCCAGGAGTAGTAGTACTGCCTGGCCTTGAGCAACTTAGGGAGAAGTGCAGGGCTTGCTGAAGCCAGTGCTGCTTGTTGGAGAGAATTTAGGAAAATAGAAACATGGGCCAAGAGAAGCCATTCATTTGGAAAATCCATTGGAAACAGCTTTGGTGGGCTTGGAAGTTGGGTGGGGCAGGGCCTCAGAGAATCACCAGGGTGGGACAAACCATATGGCCAAGGATGATGGAGTCCTAGATATGACAAATGACTTCTGGCTCTGTGGTGGGTGGGCTCAGAAAGGAACAATGGCCTCTGCCAGCACTTCTTTCTTTCCCCCTACCTCTCACCCTGATGCTGGGTAAATCAGGTGCTCCCTGTATGTCTCTGATGCCTTTCAATCTGCTGCCCTGGTGCTGGAGATCAGAGGGAGTAAGTCTGAATAATTCTGTGCAGAGGCCCTTTAAGAGGAAATGCCTGGGATACCAGCAGTTTCTGTCTCCCACTGCCTAAATCCCTGCTGGTTTTTACAACCAGTGGTTATGGTGACTTATCTTCCTGGTACTGGAAACCTGGGCTGGGGGACCTGGTGTGGGACTGGGACCTCTCATTCCTCAGATATCCCTCCTGATTTTTATCTACCACACATGGTTATGGGACCATCCCATTCTGTATCTCCACTCCTCCTAAAAGCCCTGATGTGGTTTCTTCTTTAACTCCATAGCTGTAGGACTTCCATTCAGCTTGATTTCTTACGCTTCTGAATGACTGCTGTTCTATAGTCTAGTTGTAATTTTGATGTGATCCTGAAATTCTTAATTCAATGGGCTGGCTTGAGTGGATGTGTTTGGTTCTAATGGCTTGCCGGATTAGTTAGCACAAACCTAGATTCAACAGCAGCTATACTAACTAAAGCTGAGAAGCCATAAATGTCTAGAACTAAAAGACTTGTGGAGATAGAAATGTTCGAGTGGATTTAGTTATAATTCATTAAAAAATTATTTACTGGATGTATACCATGTGATACACAATCTTATAGGAAGGAAACTAAAGATATATCAGTAACCCAAAAACTGACAAAAACTGGAAACTTGGGAAGTTTATATTTTACCAGGGGAGATGAATCAATATATAATAAACGCCATAAAAATTAAGCAGGGTGAGGGAGATAACAAGTATCAGAAGAGGGGTGCTATTTTATACAGGTGGTCTGGGGAGACCTCTCATAGGGGGTGACATTTGAACAAAAACTTAAAGGTATGAGAGAACAAGCTAGGCAGAGGCAGATATCTGGGAGAAGAATGTGCCAAGCAAAGAGAGTATCAGATGTAAGGGTGCTTGGTATGTGTCAGGGTCAGTACGGAGTCCCATGTAGGAAAAGCAGTATGAGGTGGAGATTTAGGACATGAGATCAGAGATGGCTTAGGAAGTTGGAGTTAAATAAGAGGTGGGGTGGGGGCTGCCAGATCTAGCCTTTTAAGTCACTGTAAGGATTTACCTTTTCTCTGGTTAAGTAAGAGACATAGGGTTTTGATCAGAGTAAGTATGTAGAGTCTTTCAGTTTTAAAAGGATCCCTCTTGTTCTTGAGTGGAGAACAGACTATTGGGAGACAAGAGTGAAGATGAGCACCAGTTCGATGGTGTTTGTAAAAAAGTGAACCTTTAAGAAGATAAAGTTGACAAAATTTTCTTTTCTTTTTTTTTTTTCGACAAAATTTTCTGATCAAAGATTGAAGGCAGACAGTGAAAAGATTGGAGATATCATCAAAAACTACAGGATTTTAGCCTGAGGAACTTCAAAGAATGGAGTTGCTGTTAACTGAGATGGGGAAAACTATAGGAGGAGCCTGTTTGGAAAGTGTGGGGGGGTTAGGGGTGGGAATCAACAGTTTTGAACATTCTGAGTTCAAATATCTGTAGGACATTCAAGTGGATAACATTTGAATATTAGTGTGACACTCAGGGAAGATGCTAGGGTTCAGAAATACATTTGAAAGTTGCCAGAATATAGATGGTAATGAAACCATGGGACTAGATGAGATAACCTCATAAATAATGTACCTGGAGCAAAGACTTACACAGAAGGAGTTGGAGATATGGAGGGACCAGCACAGCTGCATCCCATCTACCCACCCTGTCACTGTGTCGTTTGAGAGGTCCCCGGGCTGCTTTCTAAGGGAGAGGGCAGAGACTTATTCCCACTGGAACAGACACTTTCTCTAGATTAGTTTAGATTTGGATGTGCTCTCTCTTGCTTCTGCCAGCAACTATTTGGTTGGGTCACTAGACGTCTTAAAAGCCATTATGGTATTCTACGATTGTATTCTACAAATCACTGCTTTAGACCTAGGCAGTTACTTCACAGCGAAGGAAGGAAGCAATGACCTAGTGCGTCTTTTCAGAGACACCACCTTGTGGAGTTGGAAAGTCGTCATGAAGGATACAGTGTGTGTACACATGTATATAGCACAAGAAATATAAAGTAGGCCACAGACCAAAAAATGTTCTTTGTTAACAGCATAATGCCCAAGTTTGAGGAATCACATCTGGTCATTTTAAATGATAAGGGCAGATGTTTAGTTAAGCAGAGACATTTTTTATTCCTTTTCTCTTTATTTGAGAGACATTAATGGTCTTAAACCGTGTCTGATTTACAAATACTTTCCAAAAGTTATCCAAGTTAGAGGTAACCTAAATCTAATATTTCTAATAGCTTTCAAAGTATTAATATTGGAATGGTTGTAAATGAATCTGACTGGCAATATTCAATTAAGTTGGGTCCAGCTGCAGGTGGAAGTGAGTGTATTTTCTTTCATACGGGTAGGTTTCCCTTGTGGCACACACACACATCACACATCACACTGCTGTTACTCCTTGAACGATTCCTTCTCTACTGCCTCTCCTGTCCTCCACAACCCCATGGAATAACTCCTTCTAACTTGCTCTCTCTACTCCTGTTGACTTCTCTGTCAGGTCAGCAGCCTGCTGTTTCCATGTCCATATTCAATTTTGCCTGTGTACCTTTGCTCACCTAGAGTCCCAAGGTAAACCAAAATTAAAACCGTGAGCTAGCTAACTTGTGATCCGCATCTTCCCAGACATCACATGGTCTCTCAAAAAGATCTGTATTACTTTATTAGCCATCTTCAGAAAAAGTCTACACTATGCCTCTGAGAATATACGCTCTTCTTTTGGAGTCAGAAAAGTCACATTTTAAAATAAACAGTCTTTTTCATCTTAGCTCCTTAAAATACTGATACTACAGTTATAGTTATTATTTTAATCCAATAAATATTTATTACATGCCTAGCATGTGCATAGCATGGTGCTATCTGCTTGTCAAAGTATTTAAGTATTTTAAATAAAATTTTTCCACATAATAACTTTCTAAACTCTCAAAATCTGAATTTAATCTCTAGCATTCAAAATTGTCTCTGAGTAATTAAGGATGACATGGTTTAAGATAAACTGCCTCTCTATTACAAGGGCCTCATACAAAGGTTTGGCATCTGGATCTGAAAATTTGTTGAGCTTCTGTCTCTGGAAGTTGGCTTTTCTCCTCTTCCACAAGAAGCAAATAATTTGTGCTTATGTTGTGAAAGTTTAGGGTCCACAAAACTAGCTGCTTATATTTGTTTCCCATTCGGTAATGCTAGTATCATACTTTTTTCAGTTAAGTAAGTAACCTGTTTTAATTTTTGTTTAGAGATTCATGCTTCTAAATACTTAATGATAAGCAGCTGTCACTTACTGCATGTCAATTTGCTGGACACTTTCCTAGGAGCATTTGCAATGTTACTTCTGTTTGCTGTGATTAATGCTTTAGTAGGAGGTATTAACTGACTAAAGTCTTCCCTGAAAAAACTCAAACAAACCTCTGTTATCTACAAACTGTTTATCATGTGTGGGACCATTATCCATTTTCAGCTTTCCTGGTTTTTCTGGTGTCTTTCTCATGAAGTGAGCTAATTTTCCATGACAAATTACCCAGGGTAATTTCACAGTGAAGTACGCACATAGCAAATCTCAGTATCACCCCTGCTCTGACTTTCTTTGTAAATCTGTAAATGCAAAATGATTCCAGTTCAGTCTCAGCTTAGGGTGAAATATCTTTTTTTCTGTATCTTATCAAAACAATTACATAATATTCTGTTGACAGGAGATGTTTCAAAAATTAATATATTTCCAAGTGTTTTAATGTCCCCATTTAACCTAGTGGTTAAAAATTATTTTCTTCCTGCAGCTTAGTCAGAATTTATAACTCTGACAGAAAAGGCTAACAAGTTCCTATGCTCACCAAACACTATTTCACTACCATGGTTATGTGGCAGAATTCACTGATGAAAACATACTGCTTAAGTTCAAAGCACTTTGTAAGTTCTTTGGAGGCTGAAAAATTTCTCCAGTAAACACCATAGTTCTTTTTTTCATTTGTTACATAAAACAGTTAAAATTTTTTTAACTGATGCTAGAGAGAGGGGAAGAGAAGGAGAAAGAGAGGGAGAGAAACATTGATATGAGAAACATCAATTAGTTGCTTCTTGCACGTGCCCCTGAACCTGCAACCCAGGCATGTACCCTGATTGGGAATCAAACCAGCAACTTTTTGGTTTGCAAGATGACACCCAACCAACTGAACCACACCTGCCAGGCTAAAACAATTCTTTTAAAATATGAATATAATTTATAAATGAATGATGTCAGTGAGGGGATTTTTATTTCTGCCCTATAACAAAATTTTGTCTTTATCTGATCCAACCAACGATTAGAAATCTCGAGAGGCTCTGATATCATGGATAGGTATGGAAGTTGGATGAAAGATTGATACTTTTATGAGGAATACAGTGTTGGTATTTAACATGCTGAACTGCTAGAGTAGGAAGTCCTCAACTGCGTCCCCAGGGACCCTAAAGTTCTGCAGACATATTTCACGAATATAGAAAAAAGCCAGGACCATATGTGATGCGTGAAACACTGTGCACCTAGAGTAGTTCTGCTTTCATTTTGTATCTTGGGGCTCCACCTTCAATTTCACTTAAAGAAAATGTTTTGTTTTGTTTTAAAAAAATATTTGAAAATCATTGTTTCCTCATTGCATATTCCTTTGGGAACTCAGCCACTAAAAATAAAACTGGAAGAGATGAATGATGGTTTCAATGTGCTGTGACATTTCTAACATTAAACATTTAAATATCTGAAAATGTAGGTGGACTCAATGTGGAAAATATATTCAGAATTCAGAAAAAAACTTCTCCTTTTTAAGTTTGTCTGTAAAATAGTGTTTTAGTAGTGTGATTATTTGGTGGAAGGCTTCACTAGTTACCACATACATCATTCCTCTGAAAATGGCGTGGCCACGTATGTGACAGTGAGCTAAGAGTTCACTAGGAATATCAAGAATACCACAGGCTTCCTTCTTTCAATGTTCCTAAGGCTACTATCAATTAGCTTAAAAAAACAGGAAAGAAAATAATAAGTGGTATAAGGCATATACGAACACAACACAAGATTACAGAAAGGGAAGTGATCACACTGTCAAGAAGTGGGATGTTTTAAGTGAAAGGTGGGATCTGAACTGTTCTTGAGGATGGGTAGAATTCTGAGGCATAGAAATATGGCAAAAACACTCCTGACCTGGGTACAGGATGACCAAAGGCATCAGCAGGTTGGGAAACCAGGATCTGGTTAGGAAAAGAGCAGTAAGCCAAACTTGGCTGGAGCAGGGGTAAGTGTCAGGGGGCAGTGACGAAAGCAAGAAAGGACTAGTGGATCAGACTAGAGTAGAAGGGTTGACTGTAAGGTCAAAGGGGTGACATGTAGTCCATATGATAGGGCAAGAGAAATTCAAATCTAAGTATCCGCAATCTCCCCCGTCTCCTACTGACTGCTCAGTTCCGTGCCTGGGCCTATGAGGTGATGAGAGGATGCTGGGTGAAAAGGAAAACTGGAAGGAACTTTGAGGACTTACAAGATAATGAAATAGTCAAAGATATCAAGGAGAAGATGGATGGAGATGCAGAGGAGGAAAAGCCAGGCTGAGGATGAGAAAACAACTTTCTGGGGGAGTTTTCAAAGAGGGGATCAAAGGGGGCGTGAGAGAAGCATCTTCTGTGACTAGGAATTTTCAGAAGTTTTGCTGTATGATGTGCTGTGGACACCCTCTTCTATTCCCAAAGGAAAATTCAGTACAGTGAAACTGTTTCTCAAGGCTTTCTGGAGGCAGATCTGTGTTTTGGCTGTGCTGAGATGGGTAGGAAGGTGGGGAGAGAGGGCTGTTTCACTCAGTCCAAACACTATCTGTGTGGAGCATGGTTTTCCCCAGTGTGCTCAGGGGCTTTGGGGCAGTGGTGCTGGTGGTGAGAGTAGAGGTGAACGGGCAGGAACGGGGGACCTTCACCTCTGCATCCTTAACCTCTACATCCACCGCATTCAAATCTGTTTTACATCTTGTGATTCTGTGTAAGAGTTCCACTGGAAAAGGTGATAAATGTAGTTTCAAAAAGAGGGTGGTAGGCAGTGAGGTACCCTTGAAGGACCATGAGCTGAGAAATACACTATTAGTGTAAAGTAGGCTCAGAGAATTTAAATGACTTGCTGAAGGCTGCATGGTTAGTACATGCAGAGCTAGAACTAACACACATTTTTACTGAACCACTCCCTCATCACCAGCCAATCAAAGATTTTTCTTTTGAAACTATTAAGATTTAAGATATTTTGAGATTGTCCATTCTTAGACATAGTTTTTACAAACAGCACAATTCCTGTCTTCTTAATTTGAGGTTTGATGTCCAGTAATTCTCGTCCCCCCTGCAGATGAAAAGGGGTCATATACTGAACTTGACAAGCTTAGGGTATGCCTAGGTGGTAACCTTATTAATGCAGAGACGTAAAGTAACCACAAAGGATGATCTGAAATGAAAAAAAAAAAAACAGTTTATGGCAGGTAGTCATGTCCTAGGCTAGAATCTTCCCTGAAAGAAGTCAGTCTTTCCCTTAATTGAGTCTGTCTACTGGTTTTTTTTGTTTTTGTTTTTGTTTTTGGTTTCCTTTTTTGCATCTACAATAATATACCTGTGGAATGTCAAGTTTCCTTTTTTCAGAAACCTCAAAACACAGGCAGCACACCAGAAGGAGACCACAACCCCCCACAGGTTATTGTTATCGTGTTAATTGTTGACTATTAACTAGTCTCAACCCACCTACGTAAAAGAAGTACATGTCTATCACTTTAGTTTTGATCCAATCCCAGAAGTTTCCTGGTTAGCTTTCTCCCACCTCCCTAATCTATCACCAATGGATTTCATGTAACCCACTTACCTCTTCTTTTTTAATTGTAATGTATAAAATAAGGTGCAAACTGCCATTTTCTGGAGCATTTTATTAATCCTTTGAGATTTGGCTTCCTGGCAATTGTCCTCAGTTTGATTCAAATAAACTCATAAAAATTCTTACAGGTTTGGACGTTTCTTACATTGGTACCCCTGATGCCACCCAGGTGTGCCTGTTGGCCTCCAGCCAGGTATGTATATGTTGGGAATATGTAAAGAACTTCTGCCTCAGAAGATAATGGATTCCCATTACGTTCTAAGCCTGTTGCTGGCATCTACCTTCTGTTTCCCCTTACACAAATAGACATGGTGATAGAACAAAGGTTAAAATATGATGACTCAAGCTATCAATGTACTAGAGAAAACAGGAAGCAAATTATCATCTCAGAGTAGTAGCAAAGGTCTTCTTAAGTGTGACACAAAATCCTTAAGCTGTCAAAGAAACATGCATTAAAAAAAAAGACCCATATGGAGCAAAAAACAAACAAACAAACAAACTCAAATGAAATCCAAGAAACTGAGAGAAAGACTTTTGCAATGCATATTATACACAAAGGCCTACTTTCTACATGTATAAAGAATTTCTATGAATCTATAAGTAGAAGACTACACAATAGAAAAATGGGGAAAAGATATGAATAGAATTCACAAAAAAGGAAGCACAAATGCGTCTTTGTATTAACCATGCTTTTAGTTTCTATAAAGTTTGTACTTTACAATCTGCCCTACATGTTCATGCTGGATACACCTTGTTCTGGAAGGCCTGATAATAGGCCTGAGTCACCTTGCTTTGGCTTCCTGCTTTCCTCATTGGTCTCCCAATCCCCTCCCCCATCACTGAGTGGAGTCCTAAACCAGGGGCATGCTTTTCAAATACAAACCAACCAATCTAGAGTCCGCAGTTTTCAACCATCTCATTCATAAGGTTCTCTCACTCAGGCCACTATACACTTGACCTAATCACCCCAGTGCCCAGGAGGGCAAATAACTAGGGATATCTCCTATGCCCCAGAGCCAGCTAAAATTATACAAACTAGCCAGTCTAGGCCTGCTTATACTGCTTCACTCATTCCTTCCCAAGGAAACCACAGTAAAGGCTCTTGCCCACAATTTCTCCCTCTCCCTCTGCCTCCCAACTGACCCAGTGGTTCCCTGTGTTGACCCCTGTGTCATGCATGCCCCTTTCTCTTAGGAACTGTGAGTGTTAAACTATCATTTCCATGGTGATTGTCTCCTGATCTGTTGGTTTTCCTGTACCTCACATTTCCTGTTAATACACCATATTTTAGAACAGTCTTAAACATATAAAAAGGAGTTCTACTCTACTCATTTTAAGGTAAATGTAAATAAAGATGCTGATGAGATATATTTTCCCCCATCATAGTGACAAAGATCAAAAAGTTAGACAGCACAGTGTTGGTATGAGTAAAGAGACATTCATTTATTATTGATGAGAACATAAGTTATTATAACCTCCATGATGAGCACCTTGGCAATAAAAACAAAATGTCAAAATGCACAAACTCATGCTACAATGATTCCACTTCTGGGTATATATTCAAAATAATTGAAAGTAGGATCTCAAAGAGCTATTTGTACACCATGTTCAGAGCAGCATTATTTATAACAGCCAATTGTCCATTGACAAAAGAATGGATAAGCAAAATGGGGTACACACATCCAAAGGAATATTATTCAGCCCTGAAAAGGGAGGAAATCCTATCACATGCTACAACATGTAGGGACCTTGAAGATGTTTTGCTAAGTAAAATGAGCCAGTTACAACAAGAAAGATATTCTAATATTCCACTTATATGATGTATCTAGAGTAAATTCATAGAAACAGAAAGCTGAATGGTGGTTGCCAGAGGCCAGGAAGAGGAGATAATGGGGAGTTGTTGTTTAAAGGGAACAGAGATTCAGTTTTGCAGCATGAGAGGTTCTGGGTGTTGGTCACACAACAATGTAAATATACCTAATACCACTGAACTGTACACTTAAAAATAGTTAAGATGGTATATTTTATAATATGTGTATTTTCCACAATTAAAGTGTTTTTTAAATGAGCAAAACCCACTGATCACAATCCCACTATTAGGAATTTGTCCTTTCATTATGATTATTCCAGTGTGAGATGATGTCTGTATAAGGTTATTGATTCTCATTGTCAGAACAGCAGAAGATTGAAAGTGACCTAAATATCTTATAGTAGGGAATTGATTAAAGTATGCTCCATTCATGCATTGCAATACTACATGCAAGCACTAAAATATAAAAATTGTATATCAATGTGAAAAAAAGCAAGTATGTATATTAAACTACCACTTGTGCACTTTGTATTGGTTTCTCTAAGGCTGCATAAGAGACTCAATAATGGTTGCCTCTGGGCAAGGGGACTGTGGATGGTGGTATGGGGTAGGAGGCTGACTAACTTTTACACTGCACTCTTTTGCACCTTTTGAATTTCGAACTATGACATATATTATGTATTAAAAGTAGTTAAAAAGAAAAAACTAACTTTGTGGCTGAACAAAACATTACCTGGCTCTGCAATATTGTCCTTTAACTTCCTAGTATGGCTTGTATCTCGCTACATGACCACTGAGACCCTGATCTTGCTTGCCTATTGAAAAGCTATAAAGATTGCCTTATTTTAGCTGAATTTCCTGTTCACTACTGCTGACTTGTTTACTGACGCTACCTGTGAGTCCAGTTACTGGACAGCCAAATTCCCAGTTCTACTTCCTTCTGCTCTATTCCCCAAGAATCTGCCCAATGGACAAAGGTAACCTTTCCCCGTCCACCTGGGTATAATACATTTTAATTGAAAAGGGCATCATTTATTTTAATCCTTAAGCTTCCATCTTTAATAGCTGATATATTCCACATAAGGATGTTTTGGTCAACAAGGAACTGCAAATTCCTGTCACCTAGTGACTTTGTAACTGTTATAATTAATGTAAAACAGTGCATTACTGTCTCGTGTGGGTCTCAGTCTATTGATAGTAATGCTGTGGGCTGGAAATGCCTGGGGGCATTTACCAAGGAC
>PVKM010002709.1:0-62730 GCA_004027735.1 Carollia perspicillata | reverse complement strand
AAAGCAGACTAAGTGGTCACCTAAAACAGGAGCAGAGCCACAGAAATGGAGGTCACATGGAAGGTTAGCAACAGGGGAGTGGGAGGAGAGGGTGGGGAGAAGGTACAGAGAATAAGTAGCATAGATGGTGGGGAGAAAATAGACAGGGAGAGGGCAAGAGTAGTGTGGGAAATGTAGAAGCTAAAGAACTTATGATACATGGACATGAACTCAAGAGGGGGAGTGTGGGTGGGAGGGGGTATGCAGGGTGGAGGGGAATGAAGGGGGAAATGGGAGAACTGTAATGGCATAATCAATAAAATATATAAAAAAATATTCGGTTAGTACTTCTGGAGAGCCAGCTTGAGCCAAAAGATCAAGATGATAGCCATCAGAGGGGACCCATTCAATCTTATCTTCTTCTTTAATTGCTTTTCTTTCCCTAAATATTTTCCCTGGCATATGGGAATATGTAACTCAATATCCATTATAAGTACTACAGAAGTTGTACACGCAAAAGATTCTCAGTCCTTTAGATAAAGAAGTCTATACATCAATACATTAACTACTTACTTCTTATGATATTGTTTGTTGGTAATGTAGCACACTTATTCAAAATTCATCTGCAATATATTTTTATAATGGATCTATTTTCTTTGTACTATGTACCTAGCCATCAAATGTAGTCAAGTATGGAGGCTTATAATTGGTTTTTAAGCTTATTTGAAACTAACCATCTGTTTCTTTTTCCAGAAGTGTCCATACATTTCTTTCAACCTTTTCAATAAATCCACCATAATCATCTTTCCAAATTAATTTGGCAGCTCATTGCAAGTGTGATTGGGACAAAAGAATAATCCCCAAAGAACTCCACATGCAGCAAAAAAAAAAAAAAAAAAAAAAAAAAAAAAAAAAAAAAAAGTGTCATTCATTCTTACCCTTAGGTTTTTTTTATCCTGTGAAAGACATTTCAGAAATTATTGGCTCCTTATTACAAAGAATACACTCCTGCATTAAGAAGGCTCTCCAGAATTACCTGGAGGATGATGTTTGGCAGATCTGCAATAATCATTTCACCTTGACCTATCTGAACAGTCTTTCTTTTTTAGCACTAAGGCGTTTTAGTGTGTCAGCCCGGTTTTTGACATCTGTTTCTGCTACTCCAGCCCCAGAGCGACGTGTGGAGCTCAAAACTCGTTTTGGTCCTGAATGTTATGTTTTGTTTTTGTTTTTGTTTTTTTATTTTTTTATTTTAATTGTTGTTCAAGAACAGTTTTCTGTCTTTTACTTCCATCCCAGCCCACTCACCCACCCCTCCTTCCTCCCTCCCATTTCCACCCACCCTAGTTTTTGCCCATGTGTCTTTTATACTTGTTCTGGTAAACCCTTCCCCTGAAATTCCCTCCCCTCTCCCCTCTGGTCCTGAGTGCTCTGTTAATGCTGTGCGCACTCCAGTTAAATTTTAACCATGAGGGCAGGACTCAGACTTGTTCCTTTACAGAATTCACTTTTCTAGATTCTTAGAGTAGAAAAAGAGGAAGTGACATAGAAAAGTCAGTTTACCACCTATTACAGGCAGAATCCCTTGAGCCTGTTTGAATTTTGAGCTCAGCAGTCCTGCCTTCCTGCCATTCATTTATTTTACTGTTTTGTAAAATAGAAAAGAAAGTAAAACATAACCCCACATATTTATTTATTCACTGTCCTCTGCATGCATTCTTACTATCATAAAAAATCAAAGAAGTAATAAATACATTTGTATATGCAAACATACACCTATACTTATTTTATATTGCTAATACAGGAAAGCAGAATCTATTTAAAACAGTCTCTATGAAACTGGAAAACTTCGCTTATGGTACAACTTAACCTCTGTAATTGAAGAACTACTTGTATAAATGACTTGTAAGTGAAATTGAATATTATCTCTGTTCAACAAAACAAAATCTTGTTTTATTTTGATAAGCCACTGAGATAACCACTGAGCTAAGTATGTGTTTGAGGATATCTACAAAGCAGAAGCACTTTCAAAAAATAAAATATTAGAAAATTACATGGTATGTGATATATTTTGACATTATAATTTAGTCATCCATTCAGCGTCCACCCTGTGACCCACATGCTGCATGCAGCCCAGGATGGCTATGAATGCGGCCCAACACAAAATCGTAAATTTACTTAAAACCTTTTTTTTGCTCATCAGTTTTTGTTTGTTTACCTGTCTTATGTGGCCCAAGACAACTCTTCTTCTAGTGTGGCCCAGAGATGATAAAAATTTGGACACCCCTGAAGGTTAGACATTTTTAGATACTTGTAAATTCACTTTATGGTTTAATTTTTTAACACGTCATAGCATATGTTGGTGGTGGGGAGTGAGAGTCTATAGCAAATGATAGCCTCAAACATATTAATTGGTCTCTGAACAAACCTGACCGGGTGTTTATTGTGACTAAACTCTCTATATTCCATGAACGCATTCTCCAGAGAAAAATGAATCTGATAAACATAGTATTCTAAAGTCAGGAGATAATATGTATATATTAGTTAAATAATATATTTATATTTGTATTATATTATATTTCTATTATTTATATATTATATATATTACATTCATCACATTGAATTTGTACTTCAAAAGATAGATCTGAGTTGAGACAATACAAATGTATTTTGAAATTACAGCCCATTGTTTTGAAAGGATTTACAGTAATATGTGAATTCTTTGCTTAACTTTAAGTCATATTTTTAACATTTTCAGTTTGTGTATTCATTGGTTTACAGCTTTGCTGTTATAAACTTATAAACAGGAAGTTCCTCGGTCTGAGATAGATAATTTAATTTACTTAAGACAAATTGCAATAACAAAATAACAGCTAATATGTATGGTATATGTTTCTATGGGCTCATTGTGGCACTAAATATTTTGTGGTAGTATCTCATTTGATCTTCAAAGCAGTCCTATATGCTAATGAAGAAACCAGTGTAAAGAGTTTATGTAATATGGACAGTAGAACTTCAACTGAGACTTTTACCCATGTAAAACTGGCCTCGGGACCCATGAATTTCAAGTAAATTCAACATGTAAATATAAACATATTTACTTTGTCATTCTGCCTATCATTAATATCACACACAAAATTCCCCTAGATACTCTCCTCTTTTCCCCAGAGTGAAAGGTAACCGAAGTCCAAGGGAACTTTTAAAAATCACTTCCACATCATCCTACAATGCCAAACTCAAATGTGACCTTATTGGCAGATAGTACTTTTCAAATATGGCCATAGTGAGTACCTATCTTATCCTATATGCTCTTCTTAAAATTTGAAGTTGACATTCTTTCAAGAGGTGGAGTGTGTGTTTCTCCCCATGAATTTAGACTGATTATTATAATTGCCTTGATCAATGGAATTTGGTAAAAGTGGTAACACATGGATTGCAAGGCTAGGTCATAAAAGGATACATACACAGTTTCTACCTTCTCCCCTCCTCTCCCCTTCCCTCTTCCTCCTCCTCCTCCCCTTCCTCTTCTTTCTCACTCTCTTTTTCTCTGTCTCTCTCTCGTCTCTTTCTGTGTTTTGGGGACCCTGAACAAAAATGCAAAGATGTTGGCTAGCCTGAAACCTCCACATTATACACATCACCCAGGGAAATCACATAGAGACAGCAATACTCAGGAGCTCCAATTTTTCATCTCAGCTGTTTCCATTACTAAACATAAGAGAAAAGGCACCTGCAAGGTGATTTTAGTCATAGCCACTATCTGACTTCAATTTTTGAGATATTCTGGACAAGAACCACCTAGTTTAGCTGCTCCTAAATTCTTGATAAATATTGTCCTAAGTCAATGAGTTTGAGTGAAATTTGTTATAGATGGGCATGTAATGCTGGTGGAAATAAAATGGAAAATTCAGAGCTTAGAAAGGCACTGTAGCTGCATAGAGCTCTAAAAGGCACAGTGATTAGTTTTTGTTATGGCACTGCATCATGAAATTTGATAAGATGATTTTAGAGAAAGGTTAAAAACTCTGAGGGCTGACTAGGATCCTTGCAGAAGAGAGAAATTCTGTAAGTGAAGTGCCTGAAAAAGGTCCAGAAAATCTGCTGAATCAATTCTACAGGGTACCCAAGGCAAAGATAGCTTTTTGTTACCAAATTAAATAAAAGCAACAGTTCTGGCCTAAGACTTGGGTGACAATTGGAACTGGAAATAGTCACAAAACTTCTCAGCCTTTTGGTAACTTCTAATGCAGAATATTAGATTAACGTTGAGTGGGGAGACCACACAGAGATGAGGAAATTGAAGTCCGGAAATATTAACTAAATTGCTCGAGGTGATGCAGAATCTGACTCTGCCTTAACTTTCTGGGTTCTGACTCATATTCCTGGAACTGTCTCTGAGAAACAAATTTACTAGGGGGGCCTTTCTGAATTAGCTTGAATTGAGAATAGAACCTTGGGAGCTGATCAAACCAAGATTTTCAGTGAGCTTAACTTTAGAAGCCAAAGTAACAGATACAATGCCAAATCTGGAAGAAAGGAGGAGAATAATTCATTTAAGACCAAACCAAGATTTAGAAACTAGAGAGGAGTAGAAATAGGGCATGATCCAGAGAGGAGGATGGCACTCCAAACTCATGGGTATTGTCTAAGCTCATATATATAGTAATTATATATGGAAATATATAATATATATTAGCTACTTGAAAGATAAACTATCAAGATAATCAACCAAAGAACTAGGGAGGAAAGCTGAGACTGGAATCCAGCTTTCCCAAATTAGAAGAAATAATTATGGATGATCTTAAATTCCAAGGCAAAGATTGTGGACTTTATGTTTGCAAATCTTACTGACCAAGCTCTTTTTGCTTTTTATTTTATTGTTTGTTTCATGGGCCCACTTTAGATTATTTCCCATGAATAGCTACTTGAGTAAGAAGGGATTTAAACAGACTTTCATATAAAGAATACTGGGATGAACCTAAGGAAAATAAATATTAGAGTTGGAATATACATTTACCATATGACCCAGAATTTAACTCCTAAGCACTTAGTGCACAGAAATGTAAATTTAAATCCAGATAAAAGCCTTCACATGATTAATCATGTCAGCTTATCTGTAATGCCCCCAAACTGGAAATGCTGAAAATGTTCTACAACAGATGAATGGTTAACAAACTATGGTATATCCATACCATGGGATGTGGCTCTGCCATTAAAATAAATAAAGTATTGATACACAAAACAAGTTGGTTCAACCTGAAGGGTGTTCGGTTTAGTGAAAAAAGAAAACCTCAAAATGTCACATACTCTCTGATTCATATATAATAACATTCTAGAAGTAACAAAGTTATAGAAGTGGAAAACAGATCTATGATCGTCAGGGGTTAGGAATAGTGGAGGGAAGAGTTGTGCATGTGACTACAAAGTGATAGAAAGGGAAATTCTTCTGGTGATGGAATTATTGTCTGTCTTGATTACAGCCATAGTAATACAATTCTACACATGTGATGAACTGGCATAGAATTATACATACACATTGTACCAACGTCAATTTCCTTGTTTGGATTTTGCTCTATAGTTACGGAAGATGCAACCATTAGAAGTAACTGGGTGGGTGGTACATAGTATCTCTCTGTACTAATTTCACAGTTTCCTGTGGTTTGACAATTATTTTCAAATAAAAAGTGAAAAATGTTCAGAAGCACTCCTGACAGATAGTACATGGATAATGTAATAGAGAGCAGAATTTCAGTGAAAACAAAATTCTTCAGAGGACTAAAGTTCACACATACAAGTCAGAGTGATTGTGTGTGTGCGTGTACATGTGTGTAGTTATAGGTATTTTCTACTCTGCTATATTTTACAAGATTTAGCAAAAGCAAGTGATATCTAACTGGATATAAAATTAATAGATGAAGTTGGGCCTATTAAATGGTCACAATACTGAAGCCATGCTGACTCCTCCTACATAGCAAACTCAACCTTGTAAGTGTTGCGAAAACATGGCTTTACCCCATATGTCTCTGAATGATGCAAAAACTACATAAAGTAAGTAAGCAATAGCTTGATTACAAAACCTCAGCTTTCAAGCCCTAGTGTCTGTTCAGTGTTGGAGTGACTGCTCATGAACGGACAGGAATGGGAGTGGGATTATGGGTAAAGTGGTAAATAAGGTAAAATAAAGTAGGGAAGAAAGCATGGAGGAAAAGACGAGGATGTTTTGTAAAGAACTGAAATATATGCTTAGTCAACTGTGCAAGTAAGGTCCAAATGAAAAGAGAGGGAAAAAAGAAAAAGCATTCAGCAGAGATATGCGGTCTTTTAATTGCTTCTTAACAAATCTAACTAGGATGAAGTAAAATTCAACATCATTCAGTTGCTGAATGCAAAGCTGTGTGCATTACTGTAAATCTTTCTTTACATCTTAGGATATCCCTTAAAGGAAACAAAAGGGACAAATAACAGAATAGAGTAGTATAATGAAGCAATTTTTTCCTGATAAGTAAATCTGTAGTTTGTTTATTAAAAAAAAAAAAAAAGACAGAACAGAAAACCTAACATGCTTTGTTAAAACAAATGGGCAATTTTTAATGCTTTTTGTGCCTTTATGGAACAGGGGGAAGCAAATGGAAAATGGACATATGGAACAAATTTGTTCCATCATGTCCCTTTTGCAAATTTGATTCTATGGCTCTGTTCATTGTCTACCTTTAAATCCAAACGCATTACTTTTGTCTTTATAGTGCCTTTGTCTCGATAACATCAAATCACTACTCAATGTATTGAAAAACAACTATGTGGGGATAATGAAGATCATACGGCCAACTCCCTGAATGTATAAATGTGTATTTCTGTGTGCATGACCCCCACCAGAGTTTTGAACATGACCTTCCACACCCAGTCTATTTTTATTTGCATTTGATGCCATGTAGTACCCACAAAGAATCACATCAATAATTTCTAAATTTTGTGGATATAACATTAAATTAATTTTTCTAGTCTTTGTTAGCAGTTAATTTGAAAATGCATTGTCTACATTTGCATCAAAAGCATCAGTTTGACAAAAGCTTGCTCACTTGTTATCTCTGTTGATGGTAGAAGATCGAAGATCTCTATCAAGTTATCAATAAGAACACAGAGGTGACTTTGGAGCCAAAAGATGACCACAATGATATTTAAGGAGGAATCCTCAAACACTAAGGCATCTGTTATGATCCTTAACAGATCATTGTGAGGGTAGATGACCTAAATATTTCAACATTATATGTTGTTACATACAGATTAGTAAAGATAGGTGTAAGGAGTGATGGGCATGTTCATTAAAACTGAAGTAGTCTGAGGAAAAACAATTTCTACCTAAAGATTATTTTTGTTCGATCGAATTAACAATATTTATTAGTTCGACTTCAGTCTTTCCCTCTATTAATATTTTATTGACTTCCCCCTTCCTTTCAACCTATACCACCATTTTACTTTTCCATTCCACATTCCACCCAGATAGTATATATACATATATTTGAATAGTCATGTATCCTAGATAAATATGGAGTTCATTGCTTCACTCAACAGTAATTTTAATGTTGCTAAATGCACATTTACTTCACTGCACATAGCCACTGCATAGTATGCATCCTCACTTTATTTTCCCTTTTCCTTTAAAGGGACACTTACTTCTCATAATGCCATATTATTACCACCAATAGGGTAATGAACACGCACACATATGTCCCCGTGTTGATCTATGCTTTTATATTTCTTCAGTAGTCTTAGGACAGGAGTGGTGCAATGCGTTGGATGACCATGTACCCCACTTTATTCACAATAATCCCAGTTTATGCCAATGATCCTGGGATAGTTATAAAATGTCACAGTTAGTATGGAAATATTATAAAAACTTTCTAGACATGGGATGTGTGCATGCTTAACCAAGTACTTATAAAAATGATCTCCAGATTATGTCTAATGTTTTGTACTCCTTCCTGCACTACATGTGTGTTCCTATTTCAACATATTCTATGAAGATTTATCATTAGCAACTGTCAGATTTCTGTGATCTGAAGCCTCTCAGTGATCCCTCTTTGCTATTTTACTGTGCATTTTTTCCCTAATTGTCACCGAATTTTTTTTTATTGTACTTTTATTTATTTACTTGTAAGCCTTTTAGGTTTTCCATTTGTAAATTAATTACTTATACTTATGCCCATTTTTATATTGAATGTTCTGCCATTTTTATATTCTACATATTAATCACCTTTCAGTTTTAGATATAATTTTTCTCAGTCTGTTATATATCTATAAACATATTATCTCCTTTTAAATAAATATCTTAATTTTCAATGCAATCAAGTTAATCAAAAGTGTGATTGTTTTCTTCCCTTTGGAATCTTATTTAAGAAGTTCTCCCCATACCAATGGCACAAAGTCATTTACTATAGTTTAGTTTACTGGTTTCATTTGTCCACATTTCATATTCAAATATCTAATCCATGTAGAGTTTACCTGGAAATAATGATAAGAAGTAGAAGATGAACTTAATTCTTCTCTATACATTAATCTAGGTTTCCAAAACCAACTCACAAACACTGAAACAACTCC
Organism: Carollia perspicillata; assembly: GCA_004027735.1. NCBI lineage: Eukaryota > Metazoa > Chordata > Mammalia > Chiroptera > Phyllostomidae > Carollia > Carollia perspicillata. Next base: position 54,156 of record PVKM010002709.1, on the reverse strand, counting down.
ACACCAATTTGCGGTGGCCCCTTTGTCATGTTTCCTTTACCTTCATGTATTCAGAGCTGCTACAGAGCTTCCTATTCCACTGCATGCTCTATCTATGTATTCATGCAACAAAGTCACACTGTTTGTTTTATTTTGCATTTTGCTATGACTTTCTAGATTGCTGTGATATATGTTATGGGAAGTCTCTGTTCTTGGAGCTTTTAATTTTTCTTCCTTAAAAGTATTTGTGTGTACCTAATTTCACAAATCAATTCTATACTAGGTATTTTACAGGCAACAAAACTCCATCACTTAGAGTACACGTGAGTGTTGGATGCTCTTATATTGGGCAACTTTGCTAAACTCCCTTGTCAGTGCCAGTAGCTTGCCTGGTGATTTATGCAACGTTCTATAGAGATAATGACATTATCTGAGAATATGACAGGATTTTTCTTTCTCTTTTAATACTTATAATATTGTTCACTGTTTCTCACATTGGTCAGGCCTCCAATTTCATATCAAACAGAAGTAACAGCAGGAATTCTTTTCATGTTTGATATCTTACAGGGATTAGGTTTGAATATGTTGCTCCATTATTTATTTGCTTCAATGTGCTTTGTAAATATATATTTGAGTTTTTGATTTATGATAGCACAGTGAGCAGATTTCTTTTTGATCACAGCTGTCACTTAAGGAAGAAAACATTGAGGTCTTTGTTTTCATTTAAAGTAATAAATGTCTATCTATTGGTTTGAATGCAATCTTATGTTATCCTTCTTTATCTTTCTTTATATGTGATAGTTCATAACAAAATAATTTAACATTTCTACTAAAATTGTTGATATATCCATTTCTGCTCATGCTTGCTCAGTTGTTGCTTTGCATAATTTGCATAGTTTAAAGTTGTATTATTGTTTGCTTATATATTCAGAATTGCTTTCTCTGTTTCATCATTACTATGTGCCATTTCCCAGTCATCCACCATTTATATAACCCTTTCCAACATTCAATTCCACAGGTACCCAAGAATGACAGTTTCTGGTTTCTACATTATTCAATAATTTTGCCTTTGCTTAATCCATTTTGGTTGCTTTTATATCCTTGGAGATGATATAATCCTTAATGATTTTCTGATGTAGCATTTTATTGGTGTTTATTTGGAGGATCCTAGTCTAGTTCTAGTGGGTATTATGGTCACATTCGCATAGATTTCCTTTTCTGTTGCCTCACATTTCTACCCTCCTACTTCAGCCTCCTTCTGTCTATACTCACGTTCTATGAAATTCCTTATAGGACATTATTTATACCATTTGCTATCAAATCTTACAAACATCCTAAAAGGTAATAGACAATTCATTGATATCTGATTTTTTAAATTACAGCTAACCCGTATCTCCCCTAGGATGGAAAGACAAACTAGAATAGCAACGACACTTTTGAATGAAGTGTTTTAATTAGAATAAAAGGCATATTGATGCCATGGGGCCCATTTTTCTAGTAATTTTCTTTATACAGAAGAAAATGTGCTGTTTCTGTAACTATGAAGAAGTGTTATAGAATTTTAAAGATTTAACGGCAAAATGATATCAAATTCAATTTGAAAACTGTGACCTGATGGAAACTTCTCCCTATTCTTTTAAGACTTTCCTCAACATCATTTATGATGAATTAGCAGTGGCCTATGGTGCTTGCAGCTTTAAAGACAGTAAAGTCAAAGGCCACTGTCTTTTGGGTCTCTACCCTATGGAGTTGATACTTATTTTAAAATAACCATAGATTAAATAAGGAATCAAAATAATGAGGCAAAAATGGAGCCAACTCTCCCTGCTGATGAAATCATAGAAACCACAAACATTTAGCCATTAGAGGTATAAGGACAGAATTACTCACACTTTGTCTTTTTTTTCTGTACTGTCTAAAACATCACAAGCAATTATGAGAGAATGTTGCCCTGCCTGGTGTGTCTCAGTGGATTGAACACTGGCCTGCAAACTGAAGGGTCACTAGTTCAGTTCCAGGTTGGGGCACATACCTGGGTTGCGGGCCAGGTACTCATTTCTGGGCATGTGGGAAGCAACCTATCAATGTTCCTCTTGCACAGTGATGCTTCTCTCCCTCTCTTACTCCCTCCTTTCCCCTCTCTCTAAAACTAAAACATAAATAAAATCTAAAAAAAAAATTTGGAGAGACTATTTAATATACTGACTCTTCAAAAATAATTATTTTTTAAGTAAAAAGTTAATGAGGAACTGGCACTACATTTGTCAAAAATTAAGTGGTTTTGGCTATTGAGAATTTAACTCCCTGTAGTTTTTGGCACCATTGTGATTGTACATTTTTTTTTAATACAGATATCTGGATGCATGTGATTTGTACTGGTAAAAAATAATGCAAGTTGTTCAGACCCTTGAAAGGTTTTGAAGAAGAAAATAAGGATGTCATTTTTTGCTTCTCCTATTACATTTGGAGTGGATCCACTCAAAGGAATTAAATAGAAAGAACCATAGAGTGAAAGCAAAACGAAATGGTCAGCAAAAGAAAGAATTGGCATTTTAGCCTCCTTAGCTCTTGCTTTTTGTTAATTCCACACTCTACAAGGCATGCGATTTTCTTTCATAGTCCGAGTGGAACTATCAAAAAATTATCCAACCAGAAAGTGGCCGTCAATGTAACCAGAGGAAGTTCTCTACTTTGTAAACCATACGGAAATAATATTTAGAAAATGATGCCAAGGGTTCAGTGGAGAAAACCTTTACGTTTGCAATACAGTTGAAATAACTTTGAACTTTATACCTATAACACAGTGCATTAATACTGTATCTGCTATTTCATTATAAGTTCTTGAACTCTTACATGAAAATTCCAGCTAAAATTCTGCTATGTATACCCTCCTAGGCATTCAAGTTATTTTCATTCTTTAAATTCATCATGATGAAAACAATATCAATTCTTAAAATAGAGTTTATCAGTTAAACATTGTGCTTATTGCAAGTCAGTTGTCACTAATAGAAGTATTGACATGTTGTCCATAAAAAATTATAAAAGCTTGGCAAATAAGATCTCCCAATATTGCAGATTGATGAATCACCTAGGAAATTTACTGTTTTTTTTTGCTTGAGATTATCCTAGAGTGTCAGTTGAGTAAAGAAGAGGAACGTTAGTGTTCTTTGCTGAATAGTTCTAGGGAACTGGGGAAGTAGGTCTGTGATGGTTTCAATTAGGAGTCATTTATAGTACAGTATATTGGACTAGCCTACAGCTTAACTCAAACGTGTGTGGAGGACATAACCATTGACCCACAGGACTTCTCATACTTCACTTTCTGCAAATTTCCTACATTATGAATGTTTATTTCCCAAGGTCAAAATTCCAGAGTCCATAGCTATGAAAAGTAGAAGTCACTTGGTAAGCTGATGTTAATTTACAGTAGTTCACAAGAAAAGCCAGAGTGTATCGGTTTCTGTGAAGGGACAATTGCTTTAGAAATGAGCCTGCTTTGGAATTATATGAGTACTTTGGGTTATTTATTGCAGATCCCAACATGTTCAAGCTTTCTCAAGCACACTCGGGAAGTTTAATCACCATTTGTTTGAGAGCTTCTCATTTTTCAGTAATGAAACTAATGCGTTCTATCAGTGACAAAACAAAAAAGCCACTTTAAAATTCAGCTTTCAGAAATGCTGTTAGGCTTTACAATATGAATGCATAATATATAAAATTACATCTTGTAAGTCTGAATCTGTGATAGATACTTTATTCAAAATCATGTGCATTCCTACATACACTATTATACATAATTATGTGAAAATATATAGTGTTCATATGTAATGTATATGTAGATAATATTCAATATATTTATGAAATAGCTTGCATGTCTTTGAGATAACAATGGTGAGACAGGATGTAAGTTTATAATGAATATTCTTTTCATTTTGTTTTGATTTCCCTTTTAAACATTTTATGTTTACTTAGTGCTTAACATTTATGTAGGAGATTCTCTAACTTATAGAAATATCAAATGATATTTTGAAAGACTGATATGTGAAAATAGTTCTTAAATTTTTTTCAATATTTCAGATAACAAAGCCAAAACTACATTTTCTCACTTCTTGCATGTTAGAATATTTTTTATGTTCCAAAGTATAATTTAAATTTTTTTTCTTATAGGGAAAAACACTCTCACTTCTTTTTTTTCTTTTTTTTTGTATGAAGATTGCTGCAAAATTAAACATAAAAGAAAAATAATCTGATGCAGATTCATTACCTTGGAAACAAGTAGTATAGCTCTACAAAGATGGTGGCTGCCTTTGATAGCAGCAAAAATTAGATTTGAGAATCATTCCAAATGTATGAAAGATGTATCTTCTTTCTGGCAAGGATGTAAGCAATAGAGCCTCTCATATGTTTCTCATGGGACTGCTCAATGGTACAGTCACTTTGGAAGGCAATTTAGAAATTTCTTACAAATCTAAACATTTGCCATATGATCCAGGAATGTGGCACTCCTTGGCAATTCTCCAAAGGAGTTGAAAAGTTATGTCTGCACAAAACCCTGTACATGGATATTTACAGTAGCTTTATTCACACTTGTCAAAACCTGGAAGTGATCAAGATGTCCTTTGGTAGGTGAGTGGATAAAATGTGGTATAACCGGACAAAGAATATTAGCCAGTGCTAAAAGGAAATATACTATCAAGACCTCAAAAGACATGAAAGAACCTTAAATGCATATTAAATGAAAGAAGTCAGTATGAAAAGGCTACATACTGTGTGATTTAACTATACGACATTCTGGAAAAGGCAAAATTATGGACACAAGCAAAACATCAGTGGTTACCAGTGGTTGGGGGAGATAAATGAATAGGCAGAGAGCACAGAACATTTTAAGGGCAGTGAAAATAATCTGTATAATATTATAATGATAACTATATGTAATCATTCCTTTATCCAAATCCATAGAATATATAACACTAAGACCAAACATAAGGTAAACTGTGGACATCAAGTGATTATAACGTATCGATGTAGGTTCATAGATTTTAACAAATGTATGCTCTAATGGGGGATGTTAATAGTGTGGGAAGCTCTTTATGTTTGGGGGCAGGGACTATGTGGGAAATCTCTGTACCTTCTTCTCATTCTTTTTATAAACCTAAAACTGCTTTAAAATAATAAAGCCTTTAAAATATACATCTTAAAACAATCTTCCTTCAATTTAAAAATAATCTACAGAAAGGGTCAAAGAGAAAAAAATCTAAAACTTTTGCTGTAGATCAAGGAAATTATCAGGAAAGGAAGGTGTATCCATCAAATCCAAGAACATTTGAGTTTTTAATTTTCTTCTACCAAAGCCCTCTACAAATTTCAGAAGGTCATAAACTGTGAATGAAGTTTACATTAGCAGTATCCAAAACTGGAATTGAGTGATCCATCAGGGAGTGAACTCAACATATAAGTGAAATCATATGACATTTGTCTGTCTCTGACTTGTTGCACTCAGCATGAATACACTCTAGATCTGACCACATTGTTGCAGATGGCAAGATTTCATTCATTTTTGGGCTGAATCATATTTCATTGTGTATATGTACCACTTCTTTATCCACTCATCTATTGATGGACACATAGGTTGCTTTCATAACTTGGCTATTGTAAATAATGCTGCAATGAACATATGGATGTATGTGTTGTTTTGATTTAATATTTTGAGTTTCTTCAGATAAAAACCCAGAAATGGAACTGCTGGGTCCTTATTTGTTGCTTATTATGCCTTTTGCTTTAAAGTTTATTTTGTCTGGTGTATTGCTTACCTCAGCTTTTTTTCTGTTTCTATTTTCATGAAATATGGTTTTAATGAAACACCCCTTTACTTTCAGTCAGTGTGTGTCTTTCCATCTGAAATGAGCTTCTTGTAGACAGCATATGTAAGGGTCTTGTTTTCTTATTCATTCAGCCACTCCATGCCTTTTCATTAGAGTGTTTAATACATTTGCATTTAAAGTAATTATTGATAAATATGTATTTATTGTCAATTTATGATTCATATTTTTATCTTTTTTGCCTTCTTTTCCTTAAAGAAGACACTTTAATATTTCTTGTAATACTGGTTTGGTGGGGTATGTTCTCAGTTTTTAATTACTACTACTACTACAATATAAAATATATAATTTTAACATTGTGTGGCTATTTTGCACTTGTTTCGTATTTGGCTAAAATTTTTGATCAAAAAAGAAAATATACCTTTTTATTTTTAAATGGTTTGAAAAATGAATTAAAATAAAAGACATTTTGAGATTAGAAGTTATATGTATTAAATTATTGGCAACATCCAAGGAGAGATAATTACATGTATTTAATTTCTTTTCAGGGTTTTAAAAATATTTAAAATGATCATTCCTATTAAATAAGTGCTTTGTCAGGATAATTTGTTAATATGAAGGAACTCTGACACATTGTGAAGGAAATGGTATAACATGGAACAGACTGACAGCTGTTAGAGGGGGCGGGGAAGGGGAGACTGGAAGAAAAAAGGTGAAGGATTAGCCAAAGAACAGATATGCATGACCCATGGACATAGACAGCAGTGTGGGGATGGCCTGGGGGGAGTGCTGGGTGGAGGGGGGGGGCAAAAGAGGAAAAAGTAGGACCAACTGTAATGGCATAAACAATAAAATATTTTTTAAAATAAAAATATACAGGTTAATGATGATAAATTACTATAAATTACTATCCGATCTTAGAATTATATTTAAATACGTTAAACTTTACATAAACTCAGTACAAATTTTTCATTTAAAATAACTGAAAAATAATTTGATAAAAATTGTAGGATTTAACTATGATCGTATAGTAAATACATCCCATTTCTATTGTCATGAATGAAGTTCTACATAGAAAGTATTTACATCAACTCAAAAGTATGAAAACAAAATAATTTTAGTAGTTGTTGGTGATTTTCAATTTTTTTAACTATACAATCGGTGTAATTTCTCTTTTCAATATGTTGAGTTCTGTTCCAATTTGTCTGCAGTGATTTAGAAGTAACTTGTTATAAGCGTTTTTTTCTAAATTCATGGTTCTCTGAATCTCTAAGATTATTTATCAATACACAAAATTGTGAACAAATAGTTTTAAGAGAGAAAAGTCAATGTAGATTTAGAAGGGCCAGTAATGAAGGGGTATTTGAGGTATCACAGAAGATCTGGAAAAGAAACAGAGACAGTCCCAGAACATTCTGGCTGAAAGAAAAACCCAAGAATATCTTCAGACATTTTTCTTGTCTCTATGGATATTGACACACAAAAATGGATGTGATCAAGAGAAACTCTGTCTAAAATAAAATACACATTTGAAGTTTGAGAAAACTCTAATAATATGAACTATTTAGGCTATTACAAATGAATACATACCAGACTATTCTAAAAGTATATCCTGTTTATTTTTATTGTTAAGTTTCCTTAAATCTTAACTATAAAAATAAATATATCTTTATTTCCTTAAAGTCCCAAATATAGAGGCATTTTTGAAATTATAGAGCCTGACATAAAAAACCTATCTAGGTCAGCATGGTCTGGTAGAATTTCCTACTCCATACACACTAAAATTGCTAAACTTGACCGTCACCTCCAGAAGTTGGCAAGGACTTAGAGCAGCCTGACTCTCATATATTGTTGATGGGAGTATAAAAATGGTAAACCAATTCAAACATCACTCTGGCAGTTTGTCATAAGGGTAAACATAGACCTACACTATGATCAAGCAATGATACTCCTCGATATTTACGCAATTGAAATGAAACATAGGTCCACAAAAAGCTAGGCTTCGAAATCAGAGCTCCGTAATTTTCAAGAGCTATATTACCTTTTAAACCCACACATGATTACTTTGCTTGTCAGTTTAACAAGAGGCATAATTAAAGTTTACATCTTTATTGTTTTATTGCCCATGAGATTATAATTATATCTTTTCTCCCAATAGTATGTCTAATGAAATCAAGGTTCTATTACACTAATTACATAAAGAAGTTGTGTATGACTAACTGACATTGATTTCTGTCTTGTTATATGATAATGATCGCCTTAGAAAGTTGCTGGGCTATTCACGCCTACGTTCATTATCAGTAACAAAAATTTGTAAAGGAGAAGATCAAGAGTAAATAAATAAATATTGCAATAAATAAATAGCACACATAAGCAAACTAATACAAGTTTGAAATTCCTTAAAGTTAGTATAATTTTATGTCCTTATTTGTCAATAAAGACTAATTTTTTAGAAGTCATATTTTATAGATTTTTTAGAAATAGCAGTTAGTGTTCAAAATAGTTACTATATTTATACTGTATATATATATATACTATGTATAGTTGTATGCTATATATACACACTCAGTTATATATATTATATATAGTGTATATATAGCATATATTGCTATAGTATATACTATATATACACTATATATAATAATTTATATACACTATATGTAATAATTTGTCTGCAGTGATTTTGCAGTAACTTATAAGTTCTTTTTTAATTCATGGTTCTCTAAATAGAAAATATTTAGATCAACTCAGAAGTATTAAAACAAAATAATTTTACTAATTATTGGTGTTTAGGACTGTTATATATAGTATATATATATATTATATACATATAACTTTTAGTAGTTTGAATTAAACTGTGATGAGTATTTATGCATAGTACAAGCTTTATCTGACTCTCATTATGAAACCTGGATTGACTATACTGTTCCTGCTCTTCTGGAAATGAGTCATAATTGTATACTGTTGACCATTTGCTTTTATATCCCAATCTACTGGTAAAATATCAGACATTCCCTTATTAGATTTGAGGACAGTTTGGGGTCTGAGGTGGACCAGGGAACAACAATCATTTAAACTACTTGGGTTTGGAACTGCTTGAGAGATAGACAAAGAAGTCAGTTGTTTTGAGATTTAAAAGTTTCATATACTATTAACACAGCTATTAGAAATGTGCCTGCATTCAGGAGCAAAAATCTGGTCTTTTTCGAGGCAGATTATTTATTATCAAACCATTCTCTACATGAACATTTCCGTTTGCTTCTGGCTTGGAGCTATTTGTCATGATGTGAGTGGTCATTGGCGCCAATTTAACAGCCACAGGTATCCCGCATTCGGGGTGCAGTGAAGAAGGAAACTTCATTCAGTGCAAACAGCTCAATTGTGATACAGCAAGGCCATGAAATGGCTTGATAGTCTAACAGCTCAAGAGTGAGGCAGCACAGCTGTGGAACAGCAGTGCTGGGATGCAGCTCTGGGGCCAGGCAGCTCCAGGCTAGGCCCCTATCTTGCCAGACAGCTCTGCTCTGAACTGGTCTGCTCTACTTGCTCAGTCAGGACACCTTTGGTGTTTCCTGTTCAGTGTTTCAGGACTTGCCAGGGAAAGTCAGTCTTAAATCTTTGGTGGAAAGGGAAAGTGCACTCTCTGAGGAGAGGGGAGCTGAGTTCCATAGATAAAAGTCCACTAGATCCCTGAATGATCTGTTCTCATGCAAATGAGGACTCCAAATCCTCACAGTTTGATTGGTTCTAAAACCATTGTCCTGATTGGTCAGAATGAAGCCTCTCTGATTAGTCAGTGAAAATGCTGATGGGGCTATTACCGTACACCTTCAATTGGATGGGGAAAGTCTCTGTCCTATTGGCTGAAATAGGACTGCAGGAACTCCTCTATAAGGCCTGGGTCAGGTGGCAGGAACACACTGCAGGCAAGTAGTTCTATGCTGGAGGCAGGCACCTTAGTGCAGGTTTCTCCCTAATGTACAGTTTGTGTGAGAGGCCCCTGTGTAGAAAAGGCTGCTGGGCTCTGCTTTTAAATTTGAGCCCAGTTAGCCATCAGGGGCTCTTCTTAGTAGGCATCTTCTTTCTCAGGATGCACAGACTCTAGAGGCACTATCTATTCCAAATCACTTTAATCTGCTCATACATTTATACAATGCAAAGATGACTTTCAATCACTGTATGAGCTGGTTTCTTTCTATTTCACCCTTATTTATATAGTTTAGTCCTTTGGATACCAAACTAAAGGAATGTTTACCAAGGTATGTTCATCTCAGTGGGTTCTGCATTTTAATTTCTCTGTCTCACCAACCCCATGAGCCAAACAAACACTCCTGTTGAGTATTGCAAATCCTTAGCTGCTGATTTGGGAACCAGCCACTGTTTTGGGAAAAAAAAAAAAAAAAAAAAAAACGTGACTCCAGATGTTATAATTACTTGTCTTGGTTTTCCTTGTGTTCTGAACATAGCCCTGAAAATGCTTATATCTTACTACATCACTGATATCTTTAAATTTTTTAAAATTGTTTTATTTAACTTTTCTGGTATTTCTCAGCTTAACAGTTAATATGAAATGATTGATTCTACCTTTGTTGTCAGATAAATTTTTGACAAAAGAATCTAGTTTTGTTCACTCCACAATCTGACCAAAGTGCGAACAAACTGAACAGCCCTACCACAGCTAAAGGCTATGGTGTTTGCAGCAAGCAGACAAAAAAAGAAATCAAATCTGTGGTGTAAAATGATCACACTGATGATGGCGTGGAAAATGGATTGCACTGGAGGTGCGCTGGAGCTAAACTGGAGTCAGGATACCAGTGAGTAAGATATTGCACAAAAATAAGTGTCAGTTAGAACAGTTGAAGTAGATGAGGTAATAGGAACTTGTTTTTAGATGACTGAAAAATAGAACCGACTGGCAATTGGTTAAGAGATGAAGATGTATGTAAGTCCTTACCTTATGGATGTAAACTGATCCAGACCTTGAAAAACTGAGTACCTAGTGTTATAGTGTTTCCAAACCAAAAAATAAGTAGGAAAAATAATGTTTTTCAGGGAAGAAAATGTGTTAGATTTTGAGCTTTCTTTATTTTGAAATTAATAGAGAAGTGAAGACTTTTTGCACTTCTGAAGAGTGAAGAAAGTGGTGGTAGGAAGACAACGTAACTAGGTATTACAATAGCCCAAGCTCCAATGTTCTAATGACTCATTTAGGTTGAAGTTCAATGTCATGTCAAACAATTTTTAAGCACCTGGGTCAAAATATTTTGCTGAGTACTTTTTGATATATTGTATGCTTTCAAAGTATTCTAAAGGTTGTATGTAGGTTTGGTGATACATTTAAAGAAAGAATCATAATAAATTCAAGTTTTCTGATTCCTAACTCAGTGCTCTTTCCACTACACCCTGAGATGTGTGAATGGAAATTGGTGGGCTTGATATCATAGACACTATAGGAATAAAATCGACATGCTTGATCACTGAACCATTATGGGAAGGAGTTAGAGAGAAAAGTGTTAATCATCATAATTTGGGAGGTAATATGAATACATAAATACAATGTCACTGCAACAGAATAATAGAGAAGAAATTTCTATAAATATGAATGAATCTTCACATGGCTATTATTCACAGCTAAAGGGAGATTTATATCTACAATTTAGAAAACCATCATTATTGTATGAAAGGTCTGGTTTGGCAGGCTATGTAATGCTTACCTACCTTCTTTTGTATACTACAAATATTTATGTGGTTTATTTTGCATCTTTTGGCAAACATATCATACTGTTCCATTTCAAACAAATAAAACCACTGGGTCTCTTTCAAATGCATTGTTTGCACATGTAAACTCTAGGTTTCTGAACCTGACGCAGGACATGCAACACCTTTATAATAAATTTTATATTGTTATTTTTCACCAATGTGTTTCTTACTTTTAAAGATACTGAATGAAACATTATAGCTCTAAGTGTTTGATCAGCCCTGCAAACATTAAATTAATTGATTCCTAAAATATGCTAAAATATTGATCCTCATTGTTTGAAAAAAGTACATTAAGAAGCCTTCAAAAATGACATTGCATGTAATAAAAATAGATGTCAAATCAACAGCTATATGAAACAAAAATAATCACTGGGTGTGAAGAGGTAAAACTCCATCACACATAAGGAAAATAATACCGTATTTCAGGTTGGAGGAATGTCCTGATGTGCTATTCACTCCACATGCATCCCAATCCCCCTATGCTCAGAAAGCACCAATGAATGATGAAAGACTGTCTTTTGAATATTTTGTAACTTCACCAATTCTCTGGAGTATCTGGCTTGTATATTCTGTCAATCACGTATTGCCTATCAGTTAGTAGCGGATCCAAAATATTTTTCATCAATGAATGGCTGACTGACTAAATGAGTGACTGACAATGAAGTAAAAAATTTGTAGAGGGATTCCTACACAGAGAAACCCATGGCAAAAGGCAGCTTCTACAGTCTCATACAGTTGTGAAGTCTCGAAGACCAGACATGGGTTTTGGAGATGTATGTGTAAAATTTGGAGACAGGAATATGGGTTTCAAAACAATGATCCTTACATTGATAGCAGGAACTTCATCATGTTAGTCCTAGACTGTGTTTAAAATATAGGAAATTTGGGAAGAGAGAGAACTGCATGACAGGGATAGAAATGCAACTATTACAATGGTGACAAAAAGTAGATAACTTGCCACAGAGATTAATGTCACTTTTACCTTCTTTATCAGCAGCAAGATATCCAAGGCCATGCAGAGAAGCAAAGCTGAAAGCAATCCTGAGACAATCAATGGCAGTGAAGCCAGTAGGAAGTGCTTCCCTAGGTAAAGATGACTCTGTTGGTTTGGTTAAGCAGTGCTTTCTTTCTCATACAGAGGATGAATTCTAAAAGGGAACTAACGTTTGACGTAAGACTGAACACTGGACATTGTCAGATTCCTACCCCAGGTCCTCATTTGTCATTAAGAAGGACTTCACGTTGGGACATGAATGAAAAGGAACCTCACCACTGCCTGAAATGAACATTATATAAACTGTCACTCCCAAATTGGAGATACAGATAGACCTGAAAACTAACTGTGTGAGAAATCAGCTCCCAACAACCCGTGTCACTTAGATAATCAGTCTAACACTCAAACTCGTCCTGTCTAAAGAGACCTAGCAGCAAATGTCTTCATAACACCACAAAGTCTGGACAAAAAGTACTTGCAACCACAGATAAAATGTGACTCCTTTCTTCTGTACTAAAAGAAAAACATATATTCCATATTTGGCAAAACAGGTATTTCTAATATTTTTTTCTCTACACAACCATAGGTAGCCATTAGCATTGTGAAACTGCTCTATGATATTTGAAATTAGTTTCCACAACCAAACAAATCTCTAATTCCCTGGTTATCTAAATTTCTAGAATCCCTAGTGCTTTGAACTGTTTTTTTGAATTTAATTTTATCATTTTTATACTATGGTCCTCTCCTGATAAACATGATATCTCGCTTCATGTTCACAAAAACCCTGTGAGGCCATTACTCCTATTTTATGCATGTGAAAACAGGAAGAGGATAACTGCTTAAGATCAAGTTGATAATAAATGTCAGGGATGTCTACTTCTGCCAAAAAAAAAAAAAAAAGGATTGACAAATGCCAGCTTTACCTTCTTGCTTGAGACATATGAAATGGGCAAAATATATGAATCAACTATTTTTGAGACACTGTTCATCGGGCAAGGGAAGGACACCGATCCGACTGAGATGGAGCTTGAACACTGACCTGTCTGACCGCCTCAAATTACTGCCTTGAAAGACTTTCCCAGGCACAATACACAGAGGCAGGATGCAGGCAGAGCTCAGCAGACTCTCAAAGGTGAACACGTGGGGATAAGAGTCTGGGAAGAAGAGCTATGGCTGCCGTAGTTCAGTGGATTGAGAGTGGACTGTGAACCAAAGGGTCGCAGGTTCAGGTCCCAGTCAGGGCACATGCCTAGGTTGCAGGCCAGGTCCCTAGTGGGGGGCGAGTGAGAGGCAACCATACATTGATGTTTCTCTCTCTTTCCCTCCCTTCCCCTCTCTAAAAAGAAATAAACAAAAAGTCTTTTAAAAAAAGAGTCTGGGAAGAAAAAGGCAGCTATAATTCATAAGACAGAATAAGAAGCCAGAGCTTCACAAAGAGAGAATTCCAGAGATTTATAGTATTCATTAAGTCAAGTGTTCTCAAATGAACACTGAAGTATTTACTTGAGTACTGATTAGTGCATGTGTGTGAAGAAACTATTAGATGTTAGAGAAAGTACTACCCAAAAGAACTGGAAGTAATAGTACTTGATGCTCACACAGGGTGGGGAATGATCCTCCTTCCTACAACTAACATAGGAAACCCCCATGATTCATGGGCTATTGGGGAGAGTACATAGACAGGCTTTGTCTCAGTGTGGATTTATTAGCCTACTAGACTCCTGTTAAAAATTACCATAGACTGCTGGCTTAAACAACAGACACTGATTTTATCACAGTTCTGGAGGCTAGAAGTCCATGATCCAGATGATGGCAAATTCAGTTACTGGTGAGAACTCCCTTCCAGGCTTGTAGATTACTAACTTCTTGCTGGCCCCTAACATAACTTTTCCTGTGTTCTTACAGGGAGAGGAGAGGAGAGGAGAGGAAGAGGGAAAGAGAAAGAAATTGGGTGACTTTCTTCTTCTTATAAGGGAACTAATTCTATTGGATTGGAGATAACTTTATCTAATTTAGGGAGCTAACCTTTAATTATCTCCCTAAAGACACTTTCTCAAAATACAATCACATTGGAGTTTAGGGCCACAACACAATGTGAATGAGGGTAAAATTCAGCCGATAACAGTGAGGAATACTTAAGCATAGACTGAGGGATGCTGTGGACCTGATGAGACATCTTAAAAGCAACGACTCAACAGACCAAACTGTTCCCAAGGAACTTAACTGAGCCTCCAAACAAAGCTGAAGTATATCCCCAGAGATAACAAAAAATCCCGGATCCAATAAGATAAAGTTCACAATGTCTGGTAGCCAATGAAAAATCAGCAGACATATAAAGAAGCAAGAAAACACAACTCAAAATGATGAGATAAATAAACCAACCAAAACCAATCCATTACTGAGAGAGATCAGTGAAAGCAGTGGACTAGGAAATCGAAGGGTAAATCCCTCCACAGAAACAACAAAAATGGAGCAGAGATCCTCAGAATCAACTTAGTTGGAAATCTGGGAAATAGTCAAAGGTCTACAGTAACTGAGCAAATTTTGGTCAATGATTAGGTGATGGAAATATGATAAAAGAGCATCGTGGTGTTTCAGCTTACTCTTGCTCCATGCCTCTCTCTGGCTTGGTGGCAGTCTTGATGACAGTCCACATTCTTGGTGTATGACCCTAAGTTTGGAGAGAGCAGCGTGGCCCTTGATTTCAAGGAATTGTATTTGTTTTGATCTGTCTGGGGGGAATCCGTGAAGCAGTGATGCAAGAGGCTTGCATTGTTTTACCTAAATTGGAACTACATAGGGAGTTAACCTCAAAAACGTTAAATGGCAAATCAACAAGCCACTACCTTCCAGGGCAAAAAGAATATATTTGTGTCAAATGATAGGCACTGAAAAAGTGAGAGAAAAAGCTGGAGACATAGATACTTTTGGATATAAGAATTTAAAAAGCTCACACATGTACCATGGACTCTGGATATCAACATACGTGCCCTAGGGCAGAATGCATGCTCAGAAAAGATTGGAAAAACCTTAAGCTTTCACCCCTGGTTGATCATGAGGGTCACTGAAAACAGGAAGTGAAGGTTGCAACACTGCTATAAATAGCTTGGTTCAGCATTGAAGGAGTGCTCCAGCTCAGACCTAATCAGCAAAATCTGAGAAGTATTTTAATGTGTTTTGTTCCAGGTGTTCGTGGAAATCTATCAAACCACTAGATGACTATTAAGCAAAAAAAAAAAAAAAAATAGAGATTTCAGAGATCAAACAGAGCCAAGAATATAGTTCTAACAAAAATAGTCTAGATAAATTGGTAAACAAAAAGTAACAACTAAAACACAGACACATACAAACCAACCCAGCGACAATAAATGCTGGGAGGGAGAAGATGTACTCTCCATAGTTACCATCTTATAATAGTCTAACTTTCCAGTTTTAACAAAAAAAAATACAAGGCATAAAAAGAAACAAGTGTGGGCTAAACACAAAGAAAAAAATAGTTAATAGGAATTGTCCCTGAGGAAGCCAACACATTTGACTTACTACATGGAGACAATGAACCAATTGTCTTACAATGCTGAAAGAGACCAATGAAACCATGAAAAAAGACAGAGGAAATGATGACAAAATGTCTCAGCAAATAGACAATATCAATAAATAAATAGAAATTATTACAAAACAGAAATTCTGAAGCTGCAAGTACAATAATTGAAATGGAATCTTCACTACAGGTTTTCAGCAACAGAACTGACCAGACCAGAAGACTCAGGGAACTTAAATATGGGTCAATTAAAAATGTCTGCTCTGATGACCAGAAAAGTGGATGTTCCGAAAGGAGATGGGAAGAAAAAGGCAGCAAGAATTTTTGAAGAAATGATGGCGAAACACTTCCCAAATTGGATAAAACGACAGGCAGAGGTGAAGGCATGCTGTATCATTCGTTTTGAAATGAGCGGCATGGAGATGCCCTGGAGCACTGTGGTCACAGTCTGCAGTGCCCATGTATTTATTTCTGTCCTTTTTGTCGGTTTGTTTGGTCTTACCTCCTCTATTGGACTTCGGTTGAGTTTAAAAATTAGTAAGACACAGGCATTAGAAATATGCTTACATGTCTATACTTATTAGTTATTGGGGAAATGTTAATACTATTTATTGATTCTGTTTTCTAACTCAACATTGACAGCTTTAAGGATGGGAAAATGATTGGTTTTCAGAAACCCTTCATTTATTGGCTATGTATATGAGCATAACAGCTTTTGTTTCCTGCTAATGATAGAGACGTATATCTACAGTAAATTGATATTTACAGGTTGGGTCAGGGTTTTCATTCCAGGAAATATCTTACATACTAGTTGTACTCTAGTTACCATGAATATTTCTGAAATGCAAAACATCACAAAATGGTTTTAAATGCTCTTAAATGACAATTATAGGCAGGATAAGTCTTAAAAACTTTCATCTCTGCCAGGAAATTAAATACATGAGGCCTCTCCAGAAGGTATCCAACCATGTAATATGAAAAATAGAGACATTTATTGAAGAAAATACAAGATACAAGAAATGCTGTACATAGGACAATGGCACCTCAGCCCCCTTCAAAGTACACACCTTGGGACCTCACACAGTTCTCCCAGTCACCATCAGCTGCCTTGTTGTATTTCCCTGAATCTCATTGGCAGTCTGAAATCTCTTCCCTCTCAAAGGTCACTTTAGTTTTGGGAAAAGCCAGAAGTCACAGGGTGCCAAATCTGGGCTGTAGGGGGCCTGAGTCACCTGGGTGATATGATGTCTTGCCAAAAACTCTGTACCAGACATGATGCATGAGTAGGTGCGTTGTCATAGTGAAGCTGCCACTCACCAGTTGCCCATAGCTGCAGCCTTCTCAATCATCCAAATAGTTTCCATGGAGGAATGTTAGAGCTTAATGCAAAATTTGATGCAGATTCATTTTTCTATTCGCTCAGTCATTTTGAATATGATGGCTGTACAGTACACATGCTCACTCAATGGTGTCTACCACCCCCACTGACTAGTACAGTCAAGTCATCATTGTTCACGCATGTGCATTCCAGTCCACTCTCCGTGGGTCCCAGGTTATATTAGTGTAGCACAAACTGTTCTCAATATATTAACCATGGCTGGGATTTTTCTGGACAAATCTCATATAGTCCCAGTCTTAGATATTGTAGGAATTGGCATCCAAGACACAGGTTAAATGAAAATAAAAATGTTATGTGATTTTTTTTTATTTTTTTATAAAAAATATGGAACGCTTCACGAATTTGCGTGTCATCCTTGCGCAGGGGCCATGCTAATCTTCTCTGTATCGTTCCAATTTTAGTATATGTGCTGCCGAAGCGAGCACAAAAAATGTTATGTGATTAATTAAAGTTTTCTTAACTAAATTAAGACATCAATATGTCAATAACAGTAATGAGAGCAGAAGTTACCTCAACTATATTGGAAGATGTTGAAGCATATATTTCTGTGAAAAATATTGGATGGTTGACATTTCTTCATTGTTCTATGTTTTTACGTACCAATTGCATTCTTCATTGGTACATAGTTTATCTGGAGAATATTATTGATCATTCATTATATTCCATATGTACATCATCACTTATTAATTCAGAAGCTAACAAGTCTTCCCTCCGTTGCCTATTTCATAGCTAGGAGCTTTAAATGTGAACCAGTATGAAATCTAACTTGAAGATTTCAACTGTCTTCTTATTCTATTTAATAAAACTTTGGCTTAAACTAGGGCATCCATTTAGGACTCAGTAAAAAAAACAAAATTGAAAAGAAAGAATATAACCTATATAGTTGGTTTGTATGCTGTATTCACCTACCCCCCAAAAAATTCCAAGGCCTATACAGTCTATAATATAATCCTATTATACATTAAAAAATATTTTGTTTCAAATTTCAGTGTATCAGTGTCAGCCATTTTCTGTTATATCTGCACAGAATATGTATTCTACACATTATGAGCATCATATATAGCAAGAAATACTTTTTTCACATGCATTTATTTCTGTAAGTGGAAAAACATCTTATAAAACAATACCCTTACTATGGTCAAAGAACTTTGATATTATCTTATATTCTCCTCTATCATTTTCCATTTTATTTTTTTAAAGATTTTTATTTATTTCTTTTTAGAGAGAAGTGAAGGGATGGAGAAAGGGAGAAAGAGGAACATGGGTATGTAAGAAATAAAATTACCTCTCACACACCCCCAGCTGGAGGCCTGGCCTGAAACCCAGGCATGTGCCCTAACTGGGAATCAAACCTATGACCTTTGGGTTCACAGGCCAGTGCTCAATCCCCTGAGCCACACAAGCCAGGGCCCCACTTTATTTTTTAATATGCTGATACAATTCCACTAGACTTTATTACAGAACACATTAGTGAATCCTGCAGTTGAAAAGCTCATTTAATAAATAATTTTGAAAAGAGGCCTGATTAAAAATAGAAACTAGGGAATAAAATTTATAGAGACAAATATTTTCTTTACCTGTAATAGAGGTAATTTTACATATTCTAAGTCGTTGACAAAATTCCACCTTCTTTATTCATACAGAATTGCTATTGATTTTCATATGCATGCTAGAGTAAAATATGGTCAGAGATATATATTTTAATTTATAATCTAATATGCATATGCACTCATATACACATATATATGAAACAAATGTTTCATCAAGTAAATTTACTTTTGCTGTATGCAGTACACTGTGATTTTTTTCTATTTTATTTATTCCATCTGTTTCTGCCCTTTCATTTTATAAGTGTATTGTAACACATTCAATTGATTTCCCCAAATATAATTGAGTCACAACCAACAGTTTAAGAAACATAAAAGGACTTGTGCCAGAAGATTTTCAGTTAAAATTTGTTTAATATTTCTAACAATGTAAATTATTTCAAGTTTGTTTTGTAAAGATTGAAATTTTCTACTGTGTGAAAAACACTGATTTGAACTGCTTATTTTCTCTCAGGGCTTTAGATTTCTTATCTATAAAGTAGAAATAAAAGTAACAACAAATAATATGCAGGTACCTACTGTATTAAGCCTTTTTATAGAGTAATTCATTACTTCTCATAGAAGTTATATCCATTTTATATATGTTATGAAGGATAAAATTAAAATTTGATTGGAAAACAGGTTGCCTATATCTAAGTGGAGAACCTAAAATAAAACTAATGGAAAGGGTGAGTGACTTGAAAAGTGTAAGACTCTATAAAAATGTAAGATATTAATTAAATTTAAAAAGTTGAACAAATTCACCCTGGCTGGTGTGGCTCAGTGGATTGAGTGCCAGCCTGAAAACCAAAGGGTCGTTAATTTGATTTCCAATCAGGGCACAAGCCTGGGTTTCAGGCCAGGTCCCCAGGAGGGGGTGCTCGAGAAGCAACCACACATTGACGTTTCTCTCCCTCTATCCTTCCCTTCCCCTCTCTAAAATCAAATAAATAAAATCATTACAAAAAGAAAAAAAAGTTGTACAAATTCAACTCAAGGCCTAGTATAAACTTAACAATGTGAACTGACTGTAAAAATGATGTTAATATTTATATACTTTAATTTGAAACAATTTTCCACAAGATTATACATTTAGCTAATCTTTATTAATTTCCTTGAGCAGACCACACCTTATTGATAATGCCATTTCAATTAGTTGATACATTTTGCCCACATCTATCATTTATACTATAATATCCTGAATCTAAAGTTCCACAGCATTCGCTGCTTTTTAAATTGTATTTGATCTTTCAAAAAGCATGTTTTTTGTATATGGTATAGGCAAATACTTCCAACGAACTTTCAGAATGGGTGGCAAATCTCCACACATTAACTATCTTTTCATTTTGAGTTTCTTAGAACTAGCGTGGTATATTTGAAAGATGATATATAATTTATCCTCTATCTAAAATTATTATGACAAGTGATTATATTTTAGATGTATTTTAAATAGCCTATATTTATCTCACTCAGATTGAGAGTGTATGTCAAAAGTGAAACAAATCCTTTTCATTTCTAACCTGATTTACAGGAATAAGAAGTTACAAGTGGACTCAGAAGTTAAACTTTAATGATATATTTTACATTTAGTCAAATATGGCTTGAAGAAGGAACAGATACCAATTACTTCAGCTGAAAAAAAGATGGAGACTTTAAAAACCTTTTATGTCCCCAAAATAGAATATAATGATACTGTTTGTAATTTAATAATCACAAGTAGTAATACAATAAGATCATTTATATAGATTTTCTTTAAGTAGCTAATCAGTTCAATTCTTTTGCATACAAACCTTTAAGCATATAATCATGGGTTCTTATCAGCTTTCTTCAAGTTTTTACACTTGTCATATTTCATGTAGCTTCTTTGCAGGAAATTTCCTTTGAAGTTGGCCTATTTTCTATGCATGATATGCGTAAAGAAAAAAATAATATGAAATGCATCTGTAATCATGAGTTTGCCATCCATTTTAGTACTGATACATCCTCTAGCAGGTGTAGACATTTTTAGATAAATATTTTTGAGTTTTCAATGTAATGACCAAATTCACTGAAAAAAGTTTCACAATGGGTATATTTATCTGTAGTTTAAAAATAGCATCACCATATTTCATGTTTTGAATTGAATAAGAAAAAGACTCTCTTTAGAAAATACTTTCAAGGAATCTAATGAACACTTTAAACACCAGCCCTGGCTGGTATGGCTCAGTGGATTGAGCGCTGGCCTGCGAACCAAAGGGTTGCTGGTTCGATTCCCAGTCAGGGCACAGGCCTGGGTAGCAGGCCAGGTCCCCAGTAGGGTGTGTGAGAAGCAACCACATAGTGATGTTTCTCTCCCTCTCCCTTCCCCTTTCTCTAAATATAACTAAGTAAAATATTTAAAAATATATAAAAATAAACACCAGGTTGTAAAATTATAAGGTAAAGAGGGAGGAAATGCAGACCCCTGTTGTTTCCCAGCTGCATCCCATACTCAACTCATCATTCCATAACAACTTCAACTTTTCAAAAAGAAAGTTTATGGACTTCCAATTGGTTCCCAGAGTCTTGTCCACAAACCTTCTACACCAGATTCACCTGCAGTGCTTGGTAAACCCCACTTCAGTCCTACCAAGTCAGACTCTATGAGGATGAGTGCAGGAATTTCTAATTATTATACTCTTCTAGGGTTAAATTTATTCAGAATTTTAAGAATTCTGAGAACACTGAGCAGTCAGGTTCAGAGATGCTAGATGCCCTGCAATGTGCTGGACAATCATTCACTATACATATCGGGCCCACGCGAATTCAGAGTATTATACTTGGCATTCATGAAAGTGAAACTATAGTAATAAACATCTATAGAACCTAATTCTGTTTTTCAGATAAACAAAGTTTTTACATGGTTTCATTTAATACACTGAATTTCCCTAGAATCACTACTGTGTATTGGAGGAAAGTTGGACATTGTTTTGTTTAGAATCGTATCGAGTCGTTTGCTATTTCAGAAATACATGTCACTCAGAGTGATGCTGCTCCTGTGTCTCAGTTGCCAACAACGGCACATCCCTCAGTCTGGCTTTGTAGCTTCTGCATTTATGGTGATTCCCTTCATAGGTAAAAGCCAGTAATGGCTTCATTATCTTTCCAGTGTAATCAGCCTGAGCATCAGTATACTGAAATACATAGATAACACTTATATTTTAAATTACTTCCCTCTTATTTATCATTAGTGTTACAGTTGAAGGTTTTTTAAATTATAATTTTGAATTCAAGACAGTCAAGGGATCATTGTAAGATGTTATATGGATTTGATGAAACTGAGAAAGAATTGTCCCAAACAGGTCGGAATGTTTTTGCAAGATAAATTTCCCAACACCTTTCTAGAAATGAATTTTAACTACTGAAAAAATTGTAATGTCTGATAAAGTTTCAGCAACTTTCTTTTCTCTCTAAATGTGGTTTAGATCTTCTAGGACCTAAGTTACCCATCTAACTGTCTGACTAGCCTAATCATTTTTTTCTTGTGTCAAATCCAGTGGTTCCCAATCAAGGACAATTTTTTCCCTGAGAGAAATTTGACAATATCTTGAAAAATGTTTGGTTCTCGCAACAAGAAGGTGCTACGGGCATCTTGTGGGTAGAGGCCGGGGTTGCTGCTAATGTTCTACAGTGCACAGGCTGGCCCCTAAAAACAAATGATTATCTGGTCCAAAGTGTCAATAGTGCCAAAGTTGAAAAGTGCTGTTCTAACCTTTTGGGGTTTTTTCTATAGTATGTTTACCCAAAAAAGAGAATTTTGAAGTGGTCCATGCTGAGGCTTTTTCTCTTAATGCTGGCTTCAACTAAATTTGGCAGGAGTTTATTTATTATTTATTTGAAAAGATTTTTTCCCCATTTTATTTAAAGTAGGTAGCCTGGAGGCTATATAAAAAAAGATAAAAGATGCTGTAGAGTTGTACAGCTTCTAGTTATTCCTATGTTCTTTATTTATGTTCAGGGAGAGATAAAGAACCATTACAAAATATCTATAAGTAGCGCTAAGGGAGTTAGTAAACAAGAAATTATAATAAGCCAGTTGAAAAAAATAAGGATTGGGAAGTGATGGAAATACAGAGACAAAAATACAGACAGCATTGAGGAAGGGAAATTGTCTACATTTCTTAACCTTGTATATGTGGCAGGATTTGAAAATATTTCCAAAACTCCAAGTTTTATGTTGGAAATGGGAATAACACAAAGTTTAAAAAGAAAGATTTGGTATCCCCCATTGATCAAATTTAAATAATGATTCATTTTCAAAAATGATACATAAAACAAAGCATTTGACCTCATTTTAAGTGTCCTGGCTAATGTCTCCTCATCGGTGCCAAACAGGACTAAATTTCCATCTCCAGGTTGTTTTTTTAAATATTTTATTTATTTCTTTTTTAGAGAGAGGGGAAAGGAAGGAGAAAAAGATGGGGGAAACATCAGTGTGTGGTTCCCTCTCACATGGCCCCCCTGGGGACCTGGCCTGCAACCCAGGCATGTGCCCTGACTAGGAATGGAACTGGTGACCCTTTGGTTCATAGCCTACACTCAATCCACTGAGCCACCAGCCAGGGCTCCAGGTTGGTTTTTAATGAAGAGGTCAGCATCACACAGGCCTCCCAACGAGTGGAGATATAAAGAGAGAAAAATATAGTAGTCTTTTTCTTGGGTTATGAAAACATGCATATGCTATTCAACTGTAAAAACAAAGTTGGCTGAGTTTAAAAATAAATAAGAGACCAGCAAAATTGCTTAGACATCCTTATGAGAAGAAAATTACCTTCCTAGAACTTCTCTCAGTTTAGCTTACTCAGACATATCAGCATTCTTTGCTAATTGCAAGTGCACATGTGTTAATAGTCAATTCCCGAGTTGCACACTAAATTTATTTTGAATCTTCAATGATTTCATATGGCTATAATAGCACACAGTTAGCATTTATGTTGATATCTATTGGACCATAAGTCCAGTGTTTTTCAGTACTTAGAGACAAGTAATATAGTGCCAATAATAAAGCTTCTCTTATTACGCTAGAAGCACACACACACACCTACCATATCCTAAATTGTTCACTTTTCATTGTGAAGCCTAAGTGTTCTTATATCCATTTTAAAGAATCACAGGGGATCTATAAAAATCTTGAATAATTTACTGGGTTTCAAAAATCAGAGCTTTCAGCAATTCCACTGCTGGGAAAATACCCTAACAGCCCTGAAACACCATTCCAAAAGAACCTATGCACCCCAATGTTCATAGCAGCACAATTTACAATAGCCAAGTGCTAGAAACAACCTAGGTGCCCATCAGTAAATGAATGGGTCAAAAAACTATGGTACATATACACAATGGAATTCTAAGCAGCAGAGGGAAAGAAGGAGCTCCTATGTTTTGCCACAACATGGATGGAACTGGAGAGCATTATGCTAAGTGAAATGAGCCAGGTGGTGAGGGGTAAATACCATATGATCTCACCTTTAACTGGAACATAATCAACAAAAGAAAAAAGCAAACAAAATATAACCAGAGACATTGAAATTAAGAATAATCTAACAATAGCCAGAGGAGAGGGGGAAGGGAACTGTGGGGAGAAGGAATTTCAGGAACTACTATAAAGGACACATGGGCAAAACCAAGGGGGAGGGTGGAAGCAAGGGAGGGAGGTGGGTTTGGCTGGTGTGGGGGAGAGTGGTGGTGGGGAAATGCAGACAACTGTAATTCAACAATAAAGTAATTTATGAAAAATAATCACAGCTTTCATTCTAGGTCCTGCAATATTTTTTCCACTTTCAGATCCCATACCAAAGTTATGAGGAGAATCATGATACCTCAATCCAGGAATTTATGGCATTTAATTTCAGGAAAGCTGAGAAGGACAAAATGATCAAACTAACATAAAATGGGTAGAGACATGATAATTGAATGCAATGGCTGATTGTGAATTGCCAATCTCTATAAATTACGTTATTGGGACAAGTGGCATGATTTGCATACAAAATATAGATTTGATAATAGTATGATATAAATTTGAAATTTCCTGACATTGATCATTGTGATAGGGTTACATAATAGGGTGTCCTAGAACTTAGAAGATTCACACTAAACTATTTAGGAATAAAGAACTATGATATTTATAACTTTACTCTCTCAAATGATGTGCCAGAATTCAACCAGGCAGACAGAAAGTAAAAAGGGGCGAATCTCTCTTTCCTCTGTCTTTTTGATCTATTCAAATCTTCAATGGACTGGATTCTCCACATTGGGGAGAACAATCTACTTTACTGAGCCCACCAATTCAAATGCTAATATTGTCTGGAATACCTTCACAGATTTTCTGAGAAATATTGTCTAATCTGGGCACTCTTAGGCTTAGACAAATGGATGGATAAAATTAACCATCACAAATGGTTAGCAATAATAACGATTTCATTATTTTTCTTGTTGTTATTATTGTATGTGATAGTAGTAATAGTATATGTAGTGAATCGTGTGCTTCACCCAGGCCTTGTCTTTATTGTCAAGGTATCCTCACCCCAGCTACTTAGAATATGAGCTGCCAACTCATGTAATTGTGCAACTCCCAGGTAATTGGATTTAGCAGCAGGGAAACATCTTGTCCACAACTAGACCCCCTCTCAGGAAGCATTCCTTGGTCAGTCAGTGACTGCTTTCTATGGTGATAAAAATGGTCTGGCCTCCCGTGCTCAATTTATGACAATGTTGAAGGCCCATCCAGCTCCAGAGCTCTTTCTAATATCAACTGAGGTTTCAACTGCAATGACATTATCATTGTCCCTTTGCCACTTTGTCCCTCTAAGACATTTAGTACCAAGTATGGTCCTAGGAAGCAAAGTCTAAACAGGGATTGTAGGGGTATATTACTTGCTGACCTGCAGGCAAACAGATACAAACACTACTACTAGGTAGAGTTGGGCTATTATGGTTATCCTCTAAATGCTGTAAAGGTACAATTAACTTTTTTTTAACCAATGGTGGACATAAATAGGGTATTGGTAGAAAAGAACACACTTGCAAGTGAAATATTTCTGCTGCTTAAGAGGTGTGAGAAAAATGTTCCATAAATACTATGAAATTGAGTAGCAGCTGCTGTGCACTAATGATTCCTGGAAAAGAGATAATAACAGGCTCAGAGAGACTAATCACCAATTCAAGGAAAATTGTGAAAACCAGAGAATATCTTTGACAGCATTTAAGGGGACTTTAATTTATTACAGCCAAAGAACAGACAGAGCAGAGAATAAGTCTGTGGACTAATTCTGTGAGTCATGGAGTTTCAGAGGTGGAATTCTCAGCCTCAGCAAGTTTTTTACGACAAGGTCAGGTCCTAATAGGAAAGATGGAGGCAGCAAATGAGCCTGAAGATTGTCCCACCCCTCCTTGTTAGGAATGGGTGCACCCTCCTCTCTTAATTTAAGACCACGCGAAGACCTCCAATGACTGCCTCCTTAAGGCACTACCCTTGCCACCTTCTTTCCTGGAAACTGCAATATAACAAGAGTCAAATCCCAACATAATTTTTCTAGAAATGTTCTGGGCTTGTGAAAAGAAGAAAAGAATTATATGTTGAAGGAGCCGGCTAATCCATACTGGAAGGAGCAAGGAGAATGTGTATGGGCTGGTTGCTGACAGTTTTAGATCCTAGGAACAGAACACGAGGTTGGTTAACATGCAGTGTGTAAATATGTAACCTCTCCCTTCTGATAAAGGATTTCAATACCCTAGCAAAAACTCCCAGTGAAAGTATTAACATGCTGCAAACATAGGTTATGGAAAGCACTTACTATTTCAGGAATTAGGAAGATCAAACTTCAGATAGACTTTGACCTTACTGGATGAGAATGATTTCAACCTTCAGAGAAAGCAGGGTGTAGGATATTTTACACTTAGGCATGCAAAAGCAACACCATAAATGTCTATGTAAAGGATTGCTCTAATTTTGATAAATAAAAACAAATGTATTTAGCCCTGGCTGGTGTAGCTCAGTGCGAATCAAAGGGTTGCTAGTTCAATTCCCAGTCAGGGCACAAGCCTGGGTTGCAGGCCAGGTCCCCAGTGGGGGCCACGGGAGAGGCAACCATACATTGATGTTTCTCTCCCTCTCTTTCTCCCTACCATACCCTCTTTCTAAAAATCAATAAATAAAAATCAATAAAAACCATGTGTATTTAATGAGGATGGTGGTAATGGGGGGAAAGACCAAAAGTACAGGTTAATTAAAATGTTGCTATTTTCATATCTATAAATATAGATTCAACTAGTCTTTAATTTTGTTCAAAGACACATACAAACAAATGCTTTAATAAATGTTTTGATTATGCATAGGTAAATCACAGATGCTGTTTTTTTTTAAGTGAGAAAATGGGTCGTCAGCTAAATCTTACTAATTATGTTGATGACTCTGCTTTATGACCATCTTACAGGTTCAGTGAAAGAGAGCTGGAGGCTGAACCAAGAATCAAAAGTTGGCTGAACCAAAAGTTGTAATAGGAGAAATAAACGACCTAACTCCCCAAGGCAATAACACAGTTAACTGCTCTCTCAAAGATCTGAGGGATCCTGGATGGAGAGAATGTGTAATCTAGTAAGAGCTCTCAGAATCAGGAGCTGGCAAGAACCCAAAAACCCTTGCACATTGTTCACTAAAAGTTATAAAGGTGTGCCTGTCTTCTAGCAAGGAGCAAGGCTCCATGGGAAGGAGAATCCCCTATTAACTTCTTTAATTCCACTGATAGAAACAAGAAATCAAAGTTTAATGTAGTCTGTGGAGAAAAGGGGATTATATTTAATAATAGAGACAAATGAATCAGTCCTCCTATCTGGTCAAAAAACCCTTCCACAGGTCATTCATATCCTATGAGATGTATCATGTGTTATAGGGGTAGGAACACTTCCACCTGCTATACTCAGCTCTAGGGTAGAAATCATGCAGTTAAAACCTAACAGTGGTATGCATTTACTTGCAGATGAAGACAGGAAGGCTCCTTTGTTGGGTAAAATATTTTGTTTCTGCAAATATATCCTTCTGAAGCAATGAATCAACAATGACTGCTATTCTGCACAGTAATCTGCAGTGGCTCTCAAATTTGGTGTGCACGAGCAAAACATGAATGGTTCGTCAAAAAGTGACAACCTGTCACTCTGATTGAGTAGGTAGGGATTGAGAATAGACATCTGAATTTTTTTTTAAAACAACCTCTTTGTTTCAAATTCTGGTCAAAATTTAAGAAATAAGCCAGGCAGTGAAAGACAAATACCATATGATCTCACCTAAAAGTGGAATGTAATCAACTAAACAAACAAGCAAAGAAAATATAGCCAGAGACATTGAAATAAAAAACAAACTGACAGTAACCAGAGTGGAGGGGGGAGAGGGATAATGGAGGAAAATAGGGGGAAATAGGGGAAGGGCCATCAAGGAACGTGTATAAAGGACCCATGGACAAAGCCAAAGCAGGTAGGATTGAGGGTGGGAGGTGGGAATGGGTGGGGTGGGGGTCCAGGTGGGAGGAAAATGGAGACAACTGTACTTGAGCAACAATAAAAAATTATTTTTTTAAAAAAGAAAATCCCAATCAATTGTGTCTTCATTATTTACAAAGTAAATTTTTCTGAGAACTTGAAGGCATGCTTCTTTTTAAAAAATAATGACAATTTTATTTCTCTTTTTTCATTTAAGATTAGAAATAAAGACTACTCTTTCATGTGGAGGAAGCAAAGTAACTTCTACAGTGGTGTGTCAGGCCTAGAGTTTAGGGTAGAGAGACTTATTTAGAAAATGTGTGGGGTTCCTTGGCCAATGTGTTTGGGAAGCAGTCACGCCTTCTGCACAGTTTGAAGTTGGCTGTGTTGTTGCTGATGACCGTGGCAGTGTTCATATCCCAAGTCTTTAGTAAGGTTTCACAGACTTCTATTTTATAACTCTGCTTTGGGAAATAAAAATCTAGACGTACGACCATGGATAAGAAAAAGCAATTGGAGAGGAGTAGTAACAGACCAGGGAAAACCAGTATCAAGGCAATTCAGAGAAGTGGGAGTCCAAAAAGGGGTGACCGGTAGTTGAGCCTTCTTTGTGGAACATGCAAGAATACCTTTGAGATTTGCAGAAAAATCACTGCAAGGAGACGCTGGTAAAAGTTGGAAGTTCCAAAGTCAAGTGGCATGAGGGTTTACACTACTATTTGGGCATTCTATAAACCTATGATTCTCGATGACTAGAAATGTTATGAAAATACACATGGCATTTGTAGTTTCTTGGGGTAACGCTAATCAGTGAGGTGGGAGGTAAGTTGTGTAGGAAAGTATAATGAAAATGTCACAACTTCAGTTTAGGATCTCATCAATGTCATAAGGAATCAGAACTTGAACTTTTAGACAATGCATTTGACTTTTGGGATCACTACATAGACATGACCTTATGTTCCCTCAACTTGGCCATTGGTGACGTAATACCAGCACCTTCAAAGTCTGCAAGGTGACAATCCAAATCAATGCTAGCTGCAAGAGCATGACAATAATGGACTTAAGTGTCACCACTGGTTAGTTTTTCAAACCAGAAGTATACATTCTCAATCTCTATTGAAATGTTGACATGGGTCTTCCCCATATCTCATTGAAAGAAAATATAAGCAAAAATCTTTTTTTTCCAGAGAAGTCCTTCCAGAAGGACACACACAAAAAATTGTGAGTAGAGAAGAAAATTACTTAGCTAGCCAGATCAAGCTAAATTAATGATGTGATCAAAATTCCCCATCCTCATATTCTTTCATCCATTCATCCGTCCTTTCACTCCTTCTTTGAAATGTTTATTTTTTGTCTGCTCTGTTCTGGGTACTATCCTTAGTTTCCTTGGAACTTTTCTGCTATCCATCCTTTCCTCTACCATGATCTTTGTGATCTTACCTAGCTTCATAATTTTCAAAACAATCTGTATTCTTATGGATACCTCTAGTTTAGCCTCTAGATTTCTCCCAGGAACACCAGTCTCATATATTCAACCATCTCTTCAACATGTGCACTTGGATATGTGATTGACATCTTGCAGCCTGCCATTTGCAAGCAGCTAATTTTGCTTCTACTCTTTTGCTTCTGTCAACTACTCCTATTCTCAATACCTGGTTATGCTGTTGAAACCTTACTCGTGTAGTAAAAGCCTACCTGGTCATCTCACTCAGATAAAAGACTCAATCCTTGAAAGGGTTTTATAAAACTGAGTTTAAATCCTATATATCTTTGATCTCATTTCCAATGGCTCTTCTCCTTATTTCCCTTTCTCCAACCATACTGATCTTGCTGAACATCATAATCCAGGGATGTCCTCACCTCTGGGCTTTTGTATGTTTAGTTTCTTTAGTCAAGAACGCTCTTCACTTAATTATAAAATTGTTTGCTCCCTTATTTCCTTTGAGTTTTGCTAAAATTTCACCCTCTCTGGGAGGCTTCTCTGATAGTTCTATTCTAAATGTAATGCTTCCTCCATTTCTTCCTGTTTTCTTTTCACTGTAGCACTATTATAATAAAACAGCATATACTTTATTTACATGTATTTTACTGTCTTATCCTGTCTACCCATGGAATGCCAGCTCTTTGTAGATTTCTTTTGTTCCTTGCTGAAACCCTATATATTCATTATTCCTGACATGTTTGTTGCTAAGTGGATATTTCTTTGTGAAGTCAACCAATTAATTCAACCTTGAGCAATAGTTTTCTGTATACCCCTTTCATGGTTGCTGTGAAAGTCTTAGAAAAGAGGCCAGTAAAATTAATTGAAAGTAAGAGATTACCAAGTCATGTTTTGCTTCCTTTCTTTTATATTTGCTATTGGGTGAATCTAGAATGTCTATGTGATTGATGCTTTATTAACCAGAAATGAAATTCCTGCCAATGATTTCTTTTGGAAAGTAAATCATATGAAGATACATTGCCAATTTTCTTTCCTGTTTAGAAGTTTCTTTATCTTACTACACAAAATTGTACAAATTGAGGCCATTAAGAATTTCATAGAACAGTCTGGGTTGGTCTGAAGTTGTTTAACCTCATCACTCCTTGACTCTCACTCCCCTATTTAACTCATGTGGCAAATTGAACAAAAGAGCAGGTGGAGTTAAGACCTGTAGATGTTTCATTAATATCTTCATTATTCAGAGGCACTTGTTTATAATATCTTAGACTCCTTCCTATGATGTAAAGAAGGTGGTTGGCTAAATCTCCTAAGTTAATATACTAAGATCTTGTCATTTTCCCCTGAATTTCTTCTTTGCCCTTAGAATAGGACAGTATTTTTTATATAGACATTAAAACATGGCATATTTTACTAAAAATTTTTCAGACATCTTACAAACACCCAGGAACTCCTCCTCTGGATGTGCCCTGAAATCTATGTAACTTGAAAGCAATATTCGTTCATTGAAAAAAGTTTCCATCTTTTCTTCCTAATAGGTAGTATTTTTGTACATTTTAGTTCTTGATATAAAGACAGGAGGGTAGTAGTAAGCAGGATATAATTGCTTGCTTTCTATGCAACAATCCAAAAAATTTCGAAGTTTTAGTATTATGGAAACATTAAGTACATTAATCCATAACATCTTTATGGCATCACACCACTCTGATTGTGTAAATTTTCATTTCTTCATGCTTAAAAATTACTGTTGAATTGACATTCCTACTCCCCTACCTGACCATTTGCAATTATTTTTCATATTTCTGTTTACATATTCATTTTGATCTTTTATTCCTTTAAATGTCTAACACATTAACATTGAGACTATTTATCTGACTTTCATAAAACCAAAGAAACTTTCAAAACAAGAGGACAGATGTTATCTCACTTCTTTATTGACATTTCCAAGAGGCTTTGGATATTGCTTTTTGATCTGAATTTTTCTTCATATTTCTTACAAATATGAAAATGCCTGTTTCCCATGATTAGATAGTATTTTGTGGGAAACAAATCAATAAACTAAATTATGAAACCTTATATCCTACAAAATGAAGATAATTTATGCACTATAAGATTTTCTGAATTTCCAGTATATTTTTGTGTGCTTTATAAATAGGAATAAAAGTATTTTATTTCTATAATAGCACTTACCTAAGTTATGTATTTATTTACATATCTATCTGTTATATCTTTTGTGCTTAGAACTATGCCTGATCTTAGAACCTACTCTTACAGGTTTTCAATAAATTATATTATGGTTAGTGAATATGTAATTTATTTTCTTTATTTTGTGCTAAATAGGTTTCTTTATAAACCTCATGTTGGGTTTAAATATTTATAGATTTTTTATTCTAAGTATATATATATATATATACTTATTTGCTTTATATTTTCCCCTTGCTTTCTAAATTCAAACTCTAATTATTTTTACCTGAAACATAGTACAGAATTATTAAGCATCTCTCCATAATCTATTGTATTGGATTGACCCATACTGTATTTTTTGATTCACACAATAAAATACATTTTAATTTGTAATTTAAAAATCAAGAATGTTATCCTTCTAGGAGGGAAAAACTGTTACAGGTTGTGTATTTTTATATATTTTCTTGGTTAAGAATTATTACCCTTTTTCCTTGAATGTAAGAGCCTAAAAGTGAGACAAATTATGCCAGATTCTTTTTTGAGATGTCATTTTTTTAACCTCCTGAATGAGAAGAGACCTGAAATTTCTCACATAGGATGGAACACAAATTTGATTTATGTGCATTATAATCTCTCATAACTCTGGAAAGAAAATACACTGTTATATATTTGTAAGTGCCTGGAGGTTTAATGCAACAATATCTTTAAAGTCTACATGAGTGGATGGAAAGAAAATATTTTCTTTCTTATTATTCTGGTCACTAATGCCCATGTAAGTATATTCAGTAGGCTAAATGTGCTTACAATTTGATTTTGGAAAAGAAGAGGAATAGAAAATTTAACTACGTAGAGTCTAAAATGGTTCACAAAAACCCTTGATTGCTTTTTGTTAAATAAAATTCAGGATGAATTAGTGATGTCATTACATATCATTACTCACTAGGCCATTCCTCCTTCAACATTACACAGAGAGGCAAAGAAAATGATGAGGGAAAATAATGTGTCACCCTTTGATGGCTTATCTTGGAACCTAAACCCAATTGCAGGATGAGTTAAAATCTTAAAAGCTTACTTTCTCCAGATAAGTACATTCTCCCATTTTTTCCTTTTCTTCTATTAATTCAACTTACTGAACAATAAAGCTCACAGTTGACCAGGGATGTGGCTTACTCATGTTCCATGGTGCCAATGATGACAGATTGATGGTGATTCCACTTCCTGCCCTGCGCTTTCTTGAATCTGTGAATAATGACTTCTAGAAAGGATATTTCTGCTTGATACTGGGTATAAAATCCAGTTTCTGCTTGCTTGAGTCCTAGGCATGCAACCAACCTTATCCCCTTCTGCTTTTTTGACTAACAGGTTCTTATTCTAATATCCCTCTATACTTGATATTGCAGGGGTTTTCATATTGAGAAATATGGCAACAGAAATGCTTGGTTTGTTAAGGTCACACACAGGTCATTTATCAGCCTGCTATCCATTGGTTGAATAGAATAATTACACTCACTATGCTTCATGCCAATTTCACTTCATACTTCAACCACACCAGAAGTTGATTAATTATGGTATTGCCTGTCTACCCTTTAATAAACCTTATGTATTCTGTAATGAGCCTTAAAGTTGTAATACAATTACTTCTCTAGCATTTCCTCCTAGCATGAACCACTGTCATCTAAAATTGCTTCAGCATTTTGAAACCCACCAACTAATGCCTAAAGTCTTGTATGGAAGAGCCTCAGCTTCAAATCTGCCCAAATTCTCATTGATCCCATTATATAAGCATCAGGGTAAATGGGAATGTTCATTTTGTTTCTATTTGAACCCACATTTGTAAAGTTCAATAATTGCTGTTATTTCTAAATCTATAGCATCTCCCTCTACTTTGGTTAAATGTGCTAGATCCTCAATAATGTTCCCTAACATGAAACTTCTTTTTCTCTCGTGCCAGGAATACACACATTTTCCTTTTTATATATGTCAAGGCTGGCTTTGAACACCAAACTTCTGCAAAGAATTCCCTTTCTTTTATGTAGCTCAGGCTACTTAGTAGTTTTCCTTCTTCATTTCTGAAGGGAAATTGTCTCCTAAGCAGCATATATCTCTTCATTTAATATATTCTGAAGTCACTCTAAAGAAAAGAATGACAAACTCCTTTCATGGTAACTTTATCCATGGGATACCCAAACAATATCTTCCTGGTATATGCTCCCTTTTGTGATTTTTTTCTAGAGAATTTTATTTCATTTTGTTCTAAAATTTTATCTCTAAACATTTGTATTTCCCATTTCCAATCTCCCCTCCTATTTATAGGAAATCATTATCATGTGTTGTATATATTTGTGTTTGTTTTCTTGCAAAATATGCATATTTCATGTGTTATTCATATGCAAAACTTGTGTAATATATTTCATTATTTTTTTTAGTTATTCACATGGACTGTATTATTGTTTAAAATATTTGCTGCCCATCCCCATAAGACTACATTTCCCTTCCCCATAGTTACCAGGCTTGGCCATGTGACTTACTTTGACCAATGAAATGGAGAAGTGGCATATGCCATTTGTGTTGTTTGCATTTCTATTTTCTCTATTTTCACCAGCATAACAAGTTTTATCTGTTGGTTTGAATGTTAAACATTGTATCTTTTTCATTGCTCCTGCCTTAAGACCAAATTCAGTGTAATTACCCCTATAGATATTTAAATGCAAAAATGTTTTTTCTGCAAAAAAACCCAAATATTTCTCTAAACTTGTCCCTTTAGTCTTATCACCTCCATTACCATTAAGTGTATATTATACAAAACTATAGTTCCCTCTTGTAAAGGATATATATGTTTTCTTTTCTTTGGCCTTATATTTCTTAAGAAAATGAAACAATTATCAGGCTAGCATATAATATTTAATTTTTTGTAAATTTTGCTGCAATTTGTAGATTTATGTATCCTTTTAATAGAACATATCATCAACATATATGTTTCTATATGAAACTTTTTGTGGCAGATTCTCTGAGGCATCTTTTATACTTAACCTTCACATTTGAAGGATATTTTGGCTGTAAACAAAAATTGTAGTTTCAAATACTTTCCCTTCATTAAAAAAATATTACTCAATTATAAGCTAGTATCTCATAATGTATGGAGGATTCTGATACTTATTTTGGTATTTGTAGGTGATCTATTTTTCTGTCTGGAATTTTAAACTTTTAGTAATTTGGAATTTTATCCATATCTAAAAAAGTTTTAAAACTCCTGTTTTACAATCTATGATTTTTCTCAACCTGAGTAATTTTATTTTTCTTTATTTTGATCATTACTTTAAAAATTATCCATCTGTCTCTTTATTTTCTTCTTTATCTCAGACAATTAGAATCAAAGACTATTAGTATGCTGTAAAACACACATATACAAATATTAGTTTTGCACTAGTATATAATAATGACAATGAAAGAACTTGTCCATGTGTCCACATGCAAAAATAAGAATGATTTCCACAAATAAGCAAATAAACTAGATGCAAAATAATACATATGCTTAATTGCAGTTAAATAAAAGAAACCAGTATAAAAATCTGTAAGAGGTCATCATTGTTTTTAAAACTGGTATCATCTTGCAACCATATTAAAATGCAAACTTGGTCATGATTCAAGCAATCATATCCAGGGTGGAGCAAAAGTAGGTTTACAGTTGTGAGTATGTAAAACACAGAGTTTATTCTTATATTACTATTTATTAATCATTGTATTATTTTCTATACGAACGACTGTAAATCTACTTTTGCCTCACTCTCTACAGGTGGTTCTCTTCCTGGACTTCCAATTTAGTCCATTTTTCTCCCTTTTATCTGTTTAATGATAACACACTATCTTTATCACTGTTACTCCTGCCTATTAAATCTTTATATTTCATCATGTTTGTGTTAGCCTTAATATTGCTCTTTAAATTTTCTTTGCAACTTTTCCTTTTGTGTATTCATATATAGTTTATGTTTGCTAATTTATACTCATTAGTGCATGGTGCTGTGATTTTGACTGGGATCACAGTGAATAACAGGCCGACTTTTAGGGAGATTTATATCTCAATCATAATATGTCTTTCATTCATGAATGGAATATACCCCTTTGTTTATTTAGGTTCTCTGTTATTATTCTAAACAGTTTTGTATTTTTATTATGTAGATATTGCACAAATTTTTCTTGACTTACAGTAAATATTGGCTTTTGTTTGTATTGCACATGGTATCCTTTGAAAATTTTTCTTTCTCATTTGTCTGTTGCTGCCACATGGAATTGTAGTTAATTACTGTATATTAACACTGTATTCCATGACTTTTTTAAATACTCGCCTGAGGATATGTTTATTGATTTTAAAGAGAAAGGATGGGAGGGAGAGAGATACATCAGTATAAGAGAGAAACAGATCACTTGCCTCCCATATGTGGCCCGACAAGGAACTGAACCCGCAACCTAGGTATGTGCTCTGACTGGGAATCAAACCCACAAATTTTTTAGTGTACAGGATGACATTCCAACCAACTGAGCCACCTGGTCAGGGCTATTCGGTGACTTTTATAAGTTCAGTAATTAATAACAAATATTTGCCACCAACAGATAATGAGTGTTTTGTTTCTTCCTTTCTAATTGTGATATATTTCCCTCTAAATATACTGAATATAAGTAAATACAAAATATATAATGTATAAAGTACATAAAATATGAAAAATATCCTTGTCTTTATTTTGTTCTTCAAGTAAAATTTTCTAATATATCTTCATTAAGTACAATATACACTTTAGTTTTTTGAGTTACTGTTTTCAACATATATAGGAGTGCCTAAATACATAAAGCAAATGTTAATAGATAGAAAAGGATAAATAGGCAGCAATACACTGATGGTAGGAAACTTTAATACCCCACTTACATGAACGGATATATCATCCAGAAAAAAAATCAATAAAGAAACATCAGCCTCAGATGACACATCAGTTTCGGATTGACTTAAAAAATTATTACAGAACATTCCATCCACAGCAACAGAATACTTTTTCTCAAGTGCACATGGAACATTTTTCAAGATATATCATGTGTTAGGCCAAAAGACAAGTAAATAAATTTAGGAAGACTGAAATATATCAAGCATCTTTTCTGACCATAATAATATTAAACCAGAAATAACATGAAGAAAACTGAAAAATTCACAAATATGTGAAGATTAAACAACCAGCTTCTGAAAACTAATGGGTCAAAGACAAAATCAAAGAGAAATTTAAAAATACCATGAAACAAATGAAAATGGAAATGGAACAAACCAAAATTTATGGGATTCAGCAAAAGCAGTTCCAAGAGGGAAGTTCAAAGTAATTGATACCTACCTCAAGAAATAAGAAAAGTCTCAAATAAAGGAACTAGAAAATGACAAACAATGAAACGCAAAGTTAATAGAAGGATGGAAATAACAAATTTTAAAACATTAATAAGTACATAGAGACTAAAATGACAATAGGGAAAATCAATCAAACTAAGAGCTGGATCTTCAACAAGATAAACAAAATTTACAAACCTTTAATAGACACACCAAGGAAAAAGAGAGGACTCAATAAATAAAATCAGAAATGAAAGAAAAGATCTTACAACTAATACACAGAAATACAAAGGATCATAAGAGAATATTATGAGAAATTATATGCCAACAAATTAGACAATCTAGGTGAAATGGACAAATTCCTAGAAAAATACAACCTACCAAGACTGAATCATGATGAAATAGAGAATCTAAACAGACTAATTATTAGTAAAAAAAATTGAGTCAATAATTAAAAACCTTTCCTCAAACAAAAGTCTAGGACTAAATGGCTTCAATGGTGAATTCTACCAAACATTCAAGGAAAAGTTAATACCAATCATTCTATGTTCATTGCATCATTATTTACAATAGCCAAGATATGGAAACAACCTATGTGTCTATCAATGAATCAATGGATAAAGGTATATACAAATTATTATTATATATAGTATGTTTTAATATTATTCTGCCATAAAAGAAAAATGAAATCATGCCACTTGTAATGACGTGGATGGACCTCAAGGACATTATGGTAAGTAAAGTAAGTCAGACAGAGAGAAATTTTTCTTTATTCTTGGCTTGCTAACAGCAGTTTTTTGTCTTGTTTTGTTTTTTTTGCAGGGATAGACATTTAAGAATGAATACTCAGTTTTAGGGAATGTTTTTTTCTGAACCTGTTCGAAAATCATTAGATAGTCCTCCTTTTTATTTTCCTTGTAAAGTCATTTGGATTGATTGATAGTAAATTGTTGATATTTGTTTAGATTTTTGAATGTATAACCATGAGAAAAATCAATCTGCTCTTTTATTTTTCTTTCATATCTTTGTCAGGTTTAGTTATCCAGGTTATGGAGACCTCATAAAAGGAGTTTAAATGTGACCCCTCACACACACGCTTTTGGATTATCTGGATGAACTTGGATAGTGTTGAGCATTATTTTTCCATAAATATTTGAGAGAATAAACCAGAGAAGCCATATACTCTAAAAGTTTTCTTTGTGCAAAAGTCTTTCATCACAGATTTAAAAGTATGTAATAGATGTGATAGTTAGGTTGTTTTTTGTTTGCTTGGTTGGTTTTGGTTTTGGTTTTTTTGCCAATCTTGGTCAATTGTATATTTCTGGGAAAATTTCTTTGTAGAAATTTTCAGACCTGTCAACATAAATATGTTCATAAAATGTTATCTGAATTTTAAAACCTTTAGAATCTTTATTTATCCCCTCCTTTTCATTCTTGATGTTAGTTATTTGGTCCTTCTGCTTTTTTGTTTTGTTTTGTTTTCTTGGGTAGAAGGTTTTCTTTGCAGTCAATGTTTCCTTTTTCACTCACTGTCCTTAAATTTTATCTCTGCCTTTGTTTTTTCCATAATTACATTGTGATATGTCTATAAGTGAGTTTTTGTATTTACCCTGCTTAGTGTGCAGAATTTCTTGAACAGTGTTTTTGTATCATTAATCATTTTGGAGTAAACCCAGCCAATTATCTTTCGCAATACTACTCTACTATTTCCTCTCCTTCATAGCCTTATTGCATTATGTTAATGATTTTCACTGTGCCTTATTTGCCTCTAATGCTCTTTTATGCATTTTTAAAATTATTTTTGTTTATTGTGTTTCAGCCTGAATAGTTGACAAATAATTTCAATAACTGTGGTATCTGTTGGTTTGTTTCTGTTATCTGTTCTATTTTTCTTTTGGTGTTTTTTGGGGCTATACTATGCATTTTTCTAACACATCTTAGACATTGTGTTAAGTCTAAGTCTCTAATTTACCTGTAGGGTGGGTTTACTTCACCATACTCTGATAAAATAAGTATGGGATGATGAGAAGACTAAGACCAGATTGCAGTTTTTGATAGGCTCATTATAGTTTTGGTTGCCATTAAAAGCCTAGGGCATTTACTAGTACCCCTCTTTCCTTGACGTGTTTTGAACACTAGTTGTGTCTCCTAACATCAGGAAATTGTTGAAGCATTTACTGCTCAGATTTTAGCAGCTTTCAGCATAGTATCTCTGCCTTTGGCCCTGAAATAGCTTAATAATTAAGTAAATGCCTTCAAGTGAAACTTGACTTCACAATCTGCTCCTTCATTCTCATTAGGGATGTTGGTCTCTCAAGCCCTGGCTGCCTTGGTAGCCACGCACTTCAATTTCTGTGTCTCTTGCATTTTTGAGACTGCTAAAATCTCTTCTTGCTCTATTGCCTTGGAACAGTGGCACTTGACTAGATGTATAGCATCCTGCCCAGTGCCAAGAACTGGCAAATATATGCAGGAAAATTCAGCTCATAGAATATTCACTCACTGCTTTGCAGAATTCTTTCCAGGGATTTGATTTCTCAGTTTCTGTAGGATTTGGTGATCATCCAATGAGATACATCTGAAGGTACATGCTTGAATATATCTTTTTTTTCAAAAACTTGGTTATTTTAGGGATTTTGCTGTAGTAGTAACACCTTTTCCCCCCAACAAGCTTCTCTATCATAATCAGTAGCACAAGTCCCATCAAACCACACTTGTCTGAATTTTTTGACTGTCACTCCACCAAGCAACAAAAATAGTCATTAAATTTACTTTTAAAGACATGAGGAACATTGGAAGGAGGCACACCTCTGGGTTTCAGAGAAAGAAGACCTGAAGGTGACTAGAAACCCCTCACCAGTGTTTGTGAACTTCCTATCTCAACAGGGCTTTTTACTTGCCCTTATGACACCTCAAGCAGCAGCACTTGGTGGCACCAATGATTTGGACCATTCCATCACTGAAGGAACCTGTTAGAATTGTCCCAAGGTATCTTAGTCCATTTTTACTGCTATAACAAAATACCACAGACTGGGTGCTTATTTCCCACAGTTCTGGAGGCTGGAAGTCCAAGGGGGTCTGCAGGGTTGGGTGAAAGCGCTCTTCCATGTTGTAGACTTCTTGTGTATTCACATGATTCAAGGGGCTAGGAAGCTCTGTGTGGCCTCTATTATAAGGGCACTAACCCCATTCATGAGAGCTCCAGCCTCATGACCTAAGTATCACCCAAAGGCCCAACGCCTAATAATACCACATGGGCCCTATTGTCTACTTGGCACTTTCTCGTGAAATTATAGGTCAATTCTTGGGATTTGTATTTTCTCCCTTCTTCTATAATTTTTCTGTGTAAAAAATTTTTGTAGTATAATCTGCATCCTTAAACATTTTGGCAGGAAGTTGAAACTTGTGTGTAATAATTTCCTTTCATTTGTTTCCTCTAGCATGGCTCTACAGAAAGCTACATTCCTCTTTGTGGTAGAAAAAATGGCTCTCCAATTAGGTCCATGCCCTAATCCTCAGAATCTCCAAATATGCCATGTCATATGGCAAAAGGAACTTTGAAGATGGAATTAAGGTTACTAATCAATGACCTTAAGGTAGAAAGAATATCGGCCATTATCCAAATAGGTCAAATCTAATTATCCGAGTCCCTAAGAGCAAATAAACCTTCTTCTCCAGCTGGAGACAGAATAGATATGGCAGAAAAATAAGTCAGAAAGATTTGAAATAGAGAAGGACTTGACCATAGTTTCTGATCTAAAGATGGAGGGGCAACACGATGAGGAATTCAGTTGACTATTGAGATGAAAGTTTTCCCCACTCATAGCCAGCAAGAAAACAAGGAAGTTGTCCTTAGGACCAAGAGGAACTTCATTCTGCCAACAACTTAAATGAATTCTCTCTCTTCCTCTTCTTATAAGGACAATCCATTGATCAACAACCCCACTCTTATGATCTTGTTTAATCTTAATTGCCTCCTACTTATTCTAAACAAAGTATACTTTAAAACAAAGGCCATACCAAGAGACAATGAAGGACCCAGAAATCCTACTACTATGTATTTATCCAAGGAAACCCAAAACATTAAGACATGCATCCACGTGTTCACTGCAGCAGTATTTACACCTAAGAATCCATCAACAGATGAATAGATAAAGAAGTGGTGCATATATACAATGAAATATGACCCAACCATTGAAAGGATCTAAATCTTGCCATCTGCAGCAACATGGATGGACCTACAGGGTATTTATTGTGCTGAGTGAAGTAAGTCAGATGGCAAAAGACAAATGCCAGATGATTTCACTTATACGTGGACTCTAAAGGATAAAGTAAACAAGTCAGAGAGAAATAGACCCATAGATACAGAGAATATTTTGACAGTTGCCAGATCAAAGGAGGGTTGAGAGATGAGTGGGGAAAAAAAGGAACCAAGAAGTACAAATTGGACATTACAGAATAATCACAGGGATGTAAAGTACAACATAGAAAATATAGTTAATAATATTGTAATAACTATGTGTGATATCAAATTGGTACCAGACTTATTGGGGTGATCACTTCATAAGTTGTATAAATGTCTAATCCCTGGGTTGTATGCATGAAATTAATATAATATTGTAGATCTGCTATAATTGAAAAAAATTAAAAATCTTTAGAAAAAGCAAGGTTAAAAAAATCTTAATTGCCTTCTAAAAGCCCTTTCTCCAAATGAAATCACATTGGGAGTTGGCCTTCAACATATAAATTTTAGGGAGGACATAGTTCAGTTTATAGAAGGTTTTACATCTTTCCTGAAGGAAACATTTATTTCCTGTACCCACAGGGCTGATATTGCAGAAAACCAAACCCAGAATGTCATCCTGTGAGTGGCTGAATTCAACACAAATTGAATTGCCTACCTTGCAGGGTGTCTTCTGTTAAAGTGAGGTCATATATTAGGAAAGAATGGGATCCTGAACATTGGAATGGACATGTACGGTCAAATCCCAACTAAATCTGGGGACGTCAAACCCCTAAGTACTGCTGTGCCTTGTTTGCCAGTAGAGGCAGCCTTTCTACCCCCACCTCAGGAGGTTAACCCTGTTTTACCTGAGAAACTATAATGCCCCCCACCAAGGTAATCTAGACCTATAAAAAGATCAAATTTCCAACAGGACTTAAAAGGTTAAGAT
The DNA here is from genome assembly GCA_004027735.1 of Carollia perspicillata. NCBI lineage: Eukaryota > Metazoa > Chordata > Mammalia > Chiroptera > Phyllostomidae > Carollia > Carollia perspicillata. The sequence continues at coordinate 11,440 of PVKM010002709.1, read as the reverse complement.
GAAATAAACAGTTTGACTCATTCAGAGATGAGCTGCAAAAGAACTGCATAATTTTTCCAAATTATATAGACATGAATATGGGGAATATATGTGAGAATGTTGATGATGAATATGGGCTGAGTGGAAGGAACATAAAGTTGGGTCAGGCTGAATTTCTTGATATGGGACCACTAAGGAGAGATTTGGGATTCAGTGTTGTAGTTCAAGGGGTTAGAGAGGGCTCTACAAGTTTATTTAGTTGGTTAGCTGAAACATGGACCAAGAGATGCTTACAAAACATGGGTGTAAGTGCCAGAATTGCAGTGGTACGATGTAAAGAAAAACATAGAAAGGCTTAGGAAGATTGGAGTGTTAGCCGGGTTTTGTCATGTAAGAAATGCTCCCCCACTTGGAGAGTGTCCAGAGGATACACATTTCACCACAACTATGAGAAATAAATGTGTATAGGGGGCCACAGCATCCTTGAAAAGATCTATGGCCATTCTTCTCTGAAGGTTAGAAATCACAGCAGAAACTGCTGCCAGTTAATTGATGTTCTTACACGCAATGATGGTAAATGCATCTCAGAGTGACAAGCCCCAAGTGGTAGCATTTACTTGCCGAAGAGGAGGTGGGCGTGGTTACCATAATGGAAAGCAGAGTCAGAGCAATAATCAGAATGGTCTAACTCAAAAATGCTCATACATATGGCATTGTCTAGTTAATCGTGGAACCCCTAGAAGAGAAATAAATGAGCACTCTACAAAATTCTTACTTGATCTGTATACATGGAAGAGTTCTATGTGGAGTGAAAAAAAAAGTCTAACTCAGATCACCAAAAGCAGAGAATTGTGACCCCTAAATCAATTCCTAGAGTCGAGCCAGTTTACAGACCTAGAGCTCTTTAAATAAAGGAAAATCAGGGTACCGTTTTAGAAGCACCCTACTATAGTGCCAAAAATCCATACTGTTAATCTTCCTTTGAGCCTTTCCCAAAGGGACATAGATCCTTATATCAGAGTAACTGTGCTTTGAGGGAAAAAGAGATATGATGTTTTTAGTGATGACTAGACACTGGCTCTGAACCGACACTAATTCCATGGGAGCCAGAGCATCACTGTGGTCCATCAGTTAGAGCAGGGTCTTATGGAGGTCAGGTGACCAACAGAGTTTTAGCATAGATCCATTTCACAGTGGGTCCAGTTCGTCCCCAAATCCACCCTGTGGTTATTTCTACACTTCAGGAATTCATGATTAGAATAGACATACTCACAAAGGATAGAATTCAACCATTAGTTGTCAGACCTTTGGAGTGAAGGATATGATAGTACATGACAAAAGGCCAAGTGGAACCACTAGAATTACCCATACCAAGTAAAACAGTAAACAAAAAGCAATATCTCATTCCTAGAGAAATGGCACATATTAATGTCACTATCAAGCATTAGAAGGGTACAAAGGTGGTGAGTCCTGCCTGATCCCCATTAAATTTGCCTACTTGGCCTATGTAGAAAATGGATCTTGGAAAAGAACAGTAGATTAGTATAAACATAACCAGATAATAACTCTAATTGCAGCTACTGTTACAGATGTGGTTTCATTACTTGAGCAAATTACCATATCCCTAGTATCTGGTATATAACTATTTTTTAAAATTTTTATTGAATTTACTGGGGTGACATTGGTTAATACAATTGTGTAGGTTTCCGGTGTTGATCTGACAAATGCTTCTTTTCTCTAACCCTATTAGTAAAGACCACCAGAGCAGTATGCTTTCAGCTGTCAGGCTAACAAGAAATCTTCAGTCTCCTAACTCACAGTTATATCTACTTCCCAGAATTGTGTCATCATTTATTCCGCAGAGACCTCGCTCACCTTTCCTTACACAAAACATCATCACACTGCTCCATTACACTGCTGACATTGCACTGATCGCACCTAGTGATACGTAATACCAACAACTCTGGCCAAACTCTGCCAAATGGTGAGAAATAAATCCAACAAAAAATCAGAGACCTTCCACCTCTTTGAGCTATTCTTTCTAAGATGAAGAATAAGTTATTGTATCTGGCCCCTCCTACAAACAAAGTAAGGAGCACAATGTCTAATGGGTCTCCAGACTTTGGAGGCAAGACATTCTTCATTCAATTGTGCTACTCCATCCCACTTACTGAGTAGGCCAAAAGGTGGCTAGTTTTGATTGGGGTCCAGAAAAGACAAGGGTCTGCAACAGGTCCAGGCTGCTATGTGAGCTGCTCTGCCACATGGGCCATATGATCCAGCAGACCCAATGATGCCTGAAGTTTCAGTGGCAGATAGAGAGGCTATTTGGCACCTTTGAATGGACCCTACAGATGAATCACAGTGCATACCCTTGTGAATTTGAAACCAAGCTCTGTTGTCTTCTGCAGATAACTACTATTCTTTTGAGAAACAGCTTTTGGCTTGCTACCGGACCTTACGGTGATTCAACATTTAGTCAAGGGCCACCAAGTTCCCATGCAACTGGCACTGTCTGTCATGAACTTGGTAGTACTGGATCCGAACCACAAAGCTGGGCATACAAGGAAGCATTCCATCATCAAATGGAAGTGGTATGTGCAAGACCAGGCCTAAGCAGATCCTGAAGGCACATGTAAGGTACATGGGGAAGTGAGTCAAATGCCCATGGTTCCTACTCCTGCTACACTGTCTTCTCTCTCCCAACCTGCACATATGTCCTCATCAGGGGTTAATTACTCTCAGTTACCTTCCATATGTGGACTTGTAGACTGCCTTACATCATCATGATGTTCCACACAGCAATTTGAACAAAGAATTCACTTCACAGCAAATGAAGTTCCATAATAGGGCCCATGCTGAAGGCATTCACTGGTCTTACTATGTTTCTCATAATCTTAAAGCATCTGGCTTGATAGAATGGTGGAGTGGCCTTTTAAAAACCTCAGCTACAGGACTGGATAGGTAGCAATTCCTTTCAGGACTGAGGTAATTTTATCCAGATAAAGTATAGTTAAGGAGATGTATATAGATGTCAAGATGACAAGGGATAGAGAGACTGTGATGTTTAGTTTTATGTATCATCTTGGCTAGGCTAAACCCCCCCTCCGGTGATGCACTAGCAAAAATGTTGCTTCCTGTCATGAGGGCCTTATATGCTGTTGGTCTGTATGTCTTAATTCCAAAGGAAGCACTGCTTATACCAACAGACACAACAATAATTGCATTGAACTAAACATTAAGGCTGCTACCTGGCCAATTTGGGCTCCTGATGTCTCCTAATCAACTGGCAAAGAAAATAATTACTATCCTGGCTGGGCTGATTTATCCTGATTAACAAAAGAAAATTGGTAGCTCCCACACAATACAGGTAAAGAAGAACATGTCTTGAATACAGGAAATTACTTAAGGCAGGGGCGTCAAACTCATTTTCACTGGGGACCACATCAGCCTTGCAGTTGCCTTCAAAGGGCGAAAATAATTCTAGGACTGTATAAATGCAACTACTCCTTAAGTGTTAAGGAGTTGAAATTACATTCAGCCCTTCGAAGGCAACCATGAGGCTGATGTCCCCCTGTGAAAATGAGTTTCACACCCCTGCCTTAGGGCATCTCTTAGTACTACAATGCTTTGTGTTTATAGTCAATGGAGAACTCCAAGAACCCAAATCAGGAAGTAAGAACTATTAAAAATCCATATACTACATGAATGAAGCTTTGGATCACACCATTAGGCAAAGAACCATTACCAGCTGAGGGCCTAGCTGAATGCAAAGGAAACATGGAATAGGTAATAGAACAAAGTAGTTGCAAATACCAATTAGATCATGTGACCAGTCGAGTATCTCTACCTTATACTGTCATAAATCTATTTGTGTATGTATATATAATATATATTATCTATAACAAATATTTTATTATTTTTTCTTTCTTAACCACTTATCACCTATCATATGATATATTCATAACAGATAAGTTTATATGGCAGCAGTTAAGTTACATGACATTACGGACAAGAATGAATATCACCCAGGGATTTCGCATCCCCTTCTTGGGAAAAGGGTTAGTATATTTTTGTTTGTACACAAGATATTTGTCTTATGTTAGGTGGAAGTATGACATTGTTATTTTTATTTATATATTAAGTATGGTTAAGGAGATATAAACAGGTGCCAAGTTGACAAGGGATAGACTGTGATAGTTAGCTTTATGCATCATCATGGCTAGGCTATAGTACCCACTTATTCAAACACTAATCAATTGTGTTGCTGCGAAGGTATTTTGTAATTGTGTTGAACATCTAAAATCAATTGACTTTAAGCAAAGGAGATTATCTTGATAATGTGGGAGAGCATCATCCAATTAGTTGTCAGTTCTTAAAAGCAAAACTGGGTTTTCCTTAAGGAAGAAGTTCTGCCTCAAAACTGTAGCATCTAACTTGCCTGAGAATTTCCAGCCTTCACACTTGCTGGTCCCTATAATCATGTATTCCAATTTCTTGAAATCTCAATCTCTATCTCTCTTTACCCTCCACCCTCCCACATACACACATTGGTTCTGTCTCTGTGGAGAACTCTGACTAACACACTAGTCCTGAGCATTCCTTTATATGACTCATTAGGCACCTATTAATCTAGTGTATTGTGTACAATTTTTTTCTGTCACCTGGTTATTAACTTAACGTTCAAGGAGAATGAAAATGCTCATGACACTAGAAGTTAGTGGATTATTGTATTTCCCTTTAAATAAATTATTCTGTTTTTATGTCATTCTTGTCTTAAAAGTAATAGGAGTGGAATATTTTTAGATAGGAGCTGCTTATGACTTGACAGTCATGGATGAGCTCTTATATTGTTATAGCCCTCAATTCTACTGAATTCATTGGTTTTGGAGAGAGCATAATATAGATACAGATGAAACCCAACATTTTTAGATTGATCACAAAAGATTATACACACACACACACACGCACACACATATACACACACACATATACCTATATATAATATAGGTATATATAAAATGTTGAATAAATTATTATCAGTAGAGTGTGAAAACTGAAGAAGAAAAAGCATTACCATTCATCTTACTATGTTTATAGTTATATTGTATTTCTGTTTTTCATGTCATTATTTTATAACCTAACTCTATTCATACTTCTATCTCCTAATACATTTAGCAAAAATTTAAATATTAAATAGTCTAAAACAAATATACACATATAAAACACATCTCCCATCCCTACTATATCCTCAATGTCCCAAATCTCAGATTCAATCACAAGCAATTACTTCTTTAAATAATTTTTGAATGCTTACTTTGAAGGCTGCAACAATACCAAAGATAATTTTGAAAAATGTAAAAGAAAATCAATTATGATCCTACCAGCTAAATGCAACTTTCATTTTTGCATATAAGCTTTATTCTATGTACATAGATATTCTTCATAACTTCAGTCATAGTATGAAATATATATATATATATATATATATATATATATATATATATATATATATATATCAGATCTTCAGATCTGTTTGGAAAAAGCCCAGTCATTATTAATATAACAAGAATGGTTTGTGCAACATTGATGTAACCTGGTAGCCAAAGAGAGTGGGCTGGAATACACAAGCATGAACAATGACAACTTCACTGTACTAGTCAGTGGAGGCAGTAGATGCTCAAGTGAGCGTGTGTACCACGTGGCCCTCACATTCAAAATGACTGAGTAAGCAGAACAACAAGTCTGCATCAGATTTTGCATTAAGCTTGAACATTACTCTCTGGAAAGTATTCAGATGATGCAGAAGGCCACAGCTATGGACAACTGGTGATTGGCAGCTTCATCATGACAACATGCCTGCTCATGCATCACATCACTTGTGCAGAGTTTTTTGACAAATCATCAAATCGCCCAGGTGACTCAGCCACCCTACAGCTCAGATTTGGCACCCTGCAACTTCTGGCTTTTCCCAAAACTAAAATGATCTTTGAAAGGGAAGAGATTTCAGATCACTGATGAGATTCAAGAAAATACCACAGGGCAGCTGATAGAAATTGCAAGAACTGTGTGAGGTCCCAAGGGGCCTGCTCTGAAGGAGACTGAGGCATCATTGTCCTATGCACAGTGTTTCTTGTATCTTGTATCTTCTTCAACAAACGTATATTTTTCATATTACATGGCTGGATACCTTCTGGACAGATCATTCATATATATATATATATATATATATATATATATATATATATATATATATATATATATATATATATATAATAGAGCTGCATGTATGTACATACCCCATAATTGTTAAATTAAAGGCTGCATAGAAGTAGGAAATTAGGTGGAATTTGTGAGTATGCATTATATTTAAAGGAGAGAGTGTTACCCCAAGAAAAATAATTTTTCCTAGCTCTTTTTACCAAAATCTATAATGTTCCTGTGACATAATTTGCTGAGCAATATGTCTATCAATGATTTTTCCAAGTTAATGCAATTTAGATTATGCTCTATCATGGATGGGAAGAGCTTATGGCTACAATAGGGGACCATTCTGTGTGGCAGTGGGGAATGTAGCCCAGTTCCTGACTCAGAAAAACCAGTTGGGAGCAAGTCAGCACACAGGACCCAAGCCCACGGATAGGTTTTCCTGTGGGGAATCGTACCTAGGCTGTTATGAGGCTTACTTTTGCTAAAACTCCCTCGCCCTGAATTGAGGCAACAAATGTTTACTGCATATCTTTAAAGTAATTTCCTAAAAGCTGTGCTAAACCTCCCAAGTATAGAGTATAACCAGTTCAACCACTTTTCTTTTGCATTTGCAAATACCCTTTTTCTATGTTGTAATTAGCAACTTCTTCTCCTTGGTGATTTGTGAAAGATAACCACCTAAAGTGAACCTGTGCATAGTAAATGGGGACCATCCTCGATGTAATGTGTCCAGAAAAGCAAAAAAAGCTTGTCTAGGCCCTCTCTCACTCAGAGAGTGTCCATGCCATCCTTTTTTCTCCACAGGGCTTCTGCAGTCCATGTGAATTTGTTCGTCGCATCCACAACACACGGACCCTGTGGGCCAGGGTCCACATCAGGCTACTCTTAATAGAATCCTAAATACAATATCTTAAACACAAATAAGAATTCTGAGGTGGTCCATCCAGTGCTAATTTTGTTTCCCAAGGCGATATCAGTGATTTAGGCTTTGTCCATCTTTCTGCCTTTCATCTATTTTTCATATGACCCCTATATTCAAGATGATGAAATGGCTATAGATGTCCCAACCACGTCTAATACTAGACATAAGGCCATGAACTGTTTGTTGAGAGATACTGATATTCATAACTTGTGAGTATGTTCCTGTGTTTTATATATAGTTTCAAAATTAAGTAATAATAGCTCTAGCAGCCCATATATATGAAAGCATATGAGTGTGCATAAAACATATACATATATATTTTAACTAAAAAATTATTGTTCAAGTAACACGTATATGTGAGAAGCTGTAATTGAAGGAGAGGACTAAAAGAAGCCGGTGAAAAAGTAGCAGTGCCCAAATTAGCCTAGGAAGCCAAGCACACTGTTCAGTATAAGACTTTGATGGTAGCAGCCTGTGCATCCCAGTGGATCAGAGATGATACTTATTCCTGAAACACTAGTAATGGCACTGAGTCCCTTGAGCCTTGTAGATAAACTAAAGATGCCCAATAACTGAGATTTTTAAAAGTTGTTGGGATTGTCTTCCATGAGAAGCATGTGTATTGAAGTTGTTGTTATGTTTCAAGGGCAATTAATCAGGGCCTATTTGGGATGACCTTAAGGTCAAGAACACCAATCAAAAACATCCGGCTAATAATCTATTATGGCAATCTAGATAGGCTAATATATTTCAGAATAAGGACCATAGAAAGGAAAAAAGAAAGAGACATAATTAAGTGGTACTTGAAGGGGAAAAATCTTTCAATTAACAGGGAACAAATTAAATACATCAAAAATAATTTCAAGGTACCCAGCTTTGATTGCTGAGAAAAATGTTACACTCCTGAGCAAAAATGTAACAGTATTTATATTTATCATTTTCATCAGGAAAATATTTCTTAATGATGAATAATTAATAGAAATTCATTTGATACATCTGATATGTTGCTTACAGGTTATACATTTCATACACATATTTAAAATGATGTTTAAAACTTAAAAGGTAATGAATCCCTACTGGCTTTTACCATCTGCATTCAGCTTTTTCTAGATGAGATGATGTACCTTGCCAGCTATTTTATTCTTTTTTTGTTAGAATAGATAAACACATCTGGAAGTCTCGAAAAGTCAAGCAAGTAGGTTTTAAGACATTCAGATTTCTAAGAAATGTCAAGGTATTGTTTCTAGTTTCTGTACTGAAAATAGCATCATGGTAACTGATTTGAAACCTCTAACTGATGATTCTTCCTGTTGTTTGGACAAGCAAGTTCTATGCAGTGAGTGAATTCTTCTAAAAGCTCATAGAGGAAAAGCAATCCTACTTTGACACTTTCATTTCATTCCATAAGATGAGTGATTTGTGAGTGAATTGAGGGAATTCTACAGAATCATTTTTAAAACTGTTGTGTAAAATATGTCATTGTGTGTAGATCATCACACATCTTGCAACAGTAATGGGATCCTTGGGAAGTGGAAGAGGGACCTGTTTTACTAGTTCAGTCTCTTTGAGGTTTAACATTAAAAATATTGTTCACGTTTAAAAAAATATTGTCCTAACCCGAGGACATGCTTATCGATTTTAGAGAAAGGGGAAGAAAGGAAGACAGAGAGAGATTTAGAGTGACACGTCAACATGAAAGAGAAAAATTGATCAGTAACCTCTCGCACGACCCCCTACTAGGGACCGAACCTGCAACCTAGGCATGTGCCCTGACCAATTGGGCCACACCAGCCAGGGCTATTGCTGATTTCTTGGAAATTAAACATTATTTAGTATTTGGTAAAAAATTTATAAATTATAAGAAATTTGAAATTTCTTTAAACATTTCAGCTTCTTATTTAAACCTTTTATAGATCTAGATTTTTCAAAAAGTAAAATTTTCTTTCTGAGGTCATCCTTTTTAAGCCGTAACTCCTAAATAGTGTTTTATATAATCCCTATCTCATACAAATAAGGTTATCAGAAACACATCAGGTGGAAATTTCCTGTGAAAAAACTTATTAATACCCATCCTAAAGAAGCAAAGACTATTCAATAAAATGAAAATACCAATCACCCAGAAAGGACAGGATTAACCACACATGATCTGTTCAGTCACGTATTTGAAATATTCAGCTTTAAAAACCCAAATGGAATTCTACTTAAACATAATATATTTTGTGTTATGCTATTTTGTTTCAAAATTTATATATTTGCTCTTTAATTTAGAAGGTTATTTAGATGACTGTTCATTATCTTCCAATACAGAAAAAATATTCTCAGGTGATTATGCCATTATATGATTTGTTGCTTTTCCTTTTTTTTATGGGCTGAGAATATGACCTATAAAAATCACTGAGAAAATGTATGAGAGGGGACCCCAAAAACACTGAAACTTATTTATTAAAAATTTGTGTATTTATTCTTATATGTTTAAACTTCAGTCACCTTCAAAGTATTCTCCATTTGATGCAAAGCGCCTATCAAGACATTTTTTCCACTGCTCAAAATAGTTTTGAACACCTTGATTTTGATGCCTTTGAATGCTTCTACTGTTTTTTTTTTTGTTTGTTTTGTTTCACCTCTTCCACATTGGCAAAATGTTTCCCTTTGAGGACTCTTGTCATCCTGGGAAACAAACAAACAAACAAAAAACAATCTGCTTGGGGCAAGGTCTGGTGAATACGGAGGGTGGGGAATGGAGGTTATGACATTTTGGTTCAAAAAGTGCTGAACACACAGCACAGTGTGCCTTTTTTTAGGCAAGCTCAAAATGGTATTAGTAAATTCTATACAAATAAACTAGATTACTATGTACTCTCTTACAGAGAGTTTATTTGTTAAAAGCTCAACTTCTTAACAGAGAGCAAACCTTTCTCCTCATCCCTCTGCTCATAAAAAATTTCTATTGTCTTGTTTAAATCCCAAGCAACCATATTTTTTTTTAATAAACAAGTACATTAACATATTTTACTGTGATGATTCTGGTGGTTTGGTATTTTCTAGAGTTTTTAATTTATGTATTTTATTGCTTTTTGGTTTGGCACATAAAAACTGTAACGGTTTTATATTTTCTGTTGATTATTAATTGTGTTATTGTGGAAATCTGTATTAGTTTTATATTGCTACTGTAACAAATTACTATAAACTCAGTGGTAAAAAACAATGCACATTTTTTATCTTATAATTCTGTAGATTTGAAATCTGACACAGCTCTCATTGCACTTAAATCAATTACATTCTTTCCTGGAGACTATAAGGGAGAATCAATTTCTTTGACATTTCCAGCTTCCAGAGGCCACTCACATTCCTTGGTTCATGGCTCTTTCTCCATCTTTGAAGCCAGCACTGTTGTGACTCTGATCCTTCTCCCGTGTCACAGCTCCCTTTAATCACAGCCAGGAAAGGCTCTCTGCTTTTAAGGACTGGTATGATTAAGTTGTGCCATACTACATAATCCAAGATATACTGCCCCTCTCCAGATCTGAGAAACTCAGAGTTGATTTCCAAAGCCCTTTTTTCCAGTTGAATAAAGTGACATACTCACAAATTACAGGGATTGAAGCATCCACATGTTGGGATAGGGTAACATTCTCCCTTTTTGTTATACTTAATGTTCAGTACTGGCATTGAATTTTGCCTTTTATAATATGAATATTGCCTCTTCTAATTGATTTTTGTTCATATTTATTTTGTGAATCATTTCCCATCTCTTCTTTTGCAATATATCTGTGTTACCTTTCTGAAGTGACTTTTTTTTGGACTTTTTTTTCCTCCTTAAATATTGTCCCACTTTATTTTCTGGCACTTAAAAGAAATGAGTATTTTAATTTATTGTGATAACTGATATAGTCGATTTTATTTCTTTCACCTTATTTTAGGTATATCATCTAATAACAGGGTTTTTTTTTTGTTTGTTTGTTTTCTTAATGCAAGAGCAAGACCTCCTATGTGTCTGGATTAGGATCAATTTAGTCCATTAGGATCAATAACTTTTGGGAGAGATCTCTATTTTCATACTGAGGTAGTTTCTTCAAGGATGGCATGTAGTAACTTATGCCACCTACAGGTCCTCTATATGGCAACTTTGGGGCTCTGGAATAACTAGCAAGCTATACTCTTGGCCCCAGGCTTTGGGGAAGGAATATGAGTTACTATAAACAATGAACTTTAAGACTTACTCTCCTTTGTAGAAAGCTCTGCACAAACGTATCTACAATTTTCTACAAACAGTACCATTGAACACATTTTAGTTCTTAAAACTTTCCAGCCAAGAAGTTGAGAGTAAGA